>JAUJYP020000902.1:0-32500 GCA_030674075.2 Linum usitatissimum
AAATTGCCATTTTGACATGAAAATTGAATTTTTTGAAATTGGCTAGTATTTGAAATGCATGTTTGGAATAATGAAAAATTGAGGTTTCACCGTATTCGACCCTTTCAAATAATAGTCGAATGAAGTTTGAATGCATTTTGTTCAACACTAACATAACAACAAGTAAAATTGGATTTTTAATGTCATTTGACCATTATTTATAGGGGAACCATAATGAAACTTGATATTTTAGCCACGTCCACGACAACGTGTTAAATATTACCCGATTTGAAAATTTTGAAATTTTCATTTCAAAATGAGCGCATTCCATTAGGTTAACCACTTTGGAATTGAACATTTTGACATGAAATTTTGAATTTTTAAATTTTCTAATATTTGGCATGCGTGTTTTGGAATGACGAAAAATCAAGCGTTCACTAAAATAATTCCTTCAAATACTAGTCGAAAAAAAATTTGAACGCATTTTGTTCAACTTGCTAACATAACAACAAGTAAAATTGGATATTTAACTTCATTTGACCATCATTTTGTATGAACACCACGATGACACTTTCTTTTCTTGCCATATCCAACAATATGCTTAAATATTAGCTCAAATTTGAAAATTTTAAAATTTTCATGTTAAAATGGCCCATTTCCATAGGTTACCCTTCGAAAATTGCCTTTTTGACGCGAAAAATTGAATTTTTCAAGAAATTGGCTAGTATTTCGAAAATGCATGTTTGGAATGACAAAAAATTGAGGACTTTCACCCATTATTGACCTTTCAAATAATAGTCAAATGAAGTTTGAATGCATTTTGTTCAACACTAACATAACAACAAGTAAAATTGGATTTTTAATGTCATTTGACCATTGTTGTAGGAGAACCATAATGAAACTTGATATTTTAGCCACATCCAACAAGCATGTTAAATATTACCCGATTTGGAAAATTTTTGAAATTTTCATTTGAAATGGCGCGTTAAATAGGTTAAACACTTTGGAATTGAACATTTTGACATGAAGCCCATTTCCATAGGTTAACCCGCTTCGAAAACTGCCATTTTGACATGAAAATTGAATTTTTGAAATTGGCTAGTATTTGAAATGCATGTTTGGAATGACAAAAAAAATCGAGGTTTCACCATGTCTTGCCTTTCAAATAATAGTCAAATGAAGTTTGAATGCATTTCGTTCAACACTAACATAACAACAAGTAAAAGTGGATTTTTAATGTCATTTGACCATTATTTATAGGGTAACCATAATGAAACTTGATATTTTAGCCACATCCAACAAGCATGTTAAATATTACCCGATTTGAAAATTTTGAAATTTTCATTTCAAAATGGCGCATTCCCATAGGTTATCCACTTTGGAATTGAACATTTTGACATGAAATTTGAATTTTTTTAAATTTTCTAATATTTGGCATGCATGTTTGGAATGACGAAAAATCAAGCGTTCACCATATTAATCCCTTCAAATACTAGTCAAAAAAGTTTGAACACATTTTGTTCAACACTAACATAACAACAAGTAAAATTGGATATTTAACTTCATTTGACCATCATTTATAGACACACCACAATGACACTTTCTTTTTCTTGCCATATCCAACAAGTAAGGCAAATATTAGCCGATTTGAAAATTTTAAAATTTTCATGGTAAAATGGCCCATTTCCATAGGTTAACCCCTTCGAAAATTGCCATTTTGACATGAAAATTGAATTTTTTTGAAATTGGCTAGTATTTGAAATGCATGTTTGGAATGAAAAAAAATTGAGGTTTCACCATGTTCAGACTTTCAAATAATAGTCAAAATGAAGTCTGGAATGCATTTTGTTCAACACTAACATAACAACAAGTAAAATTGGATTTTTCATGTCATTTGACCATTATTTATAGGAGAACCATAATGAAACTTGATATTTTAGCCACATCCAACAAGCATGTTAAATGATACCTTGTATTTGAAAATTTCTGAAATTTTCATTTCAAAATGGCGCATTCCCATAGGTTAACCACTTTGGAATTGAACATTTTGACATGAAATTTTTTTTTTTTTAAATTTTCTAATATTTGGCATGCATGTTTGGAATAATGAAAAATCAAGCGTTCACCATATTAATCCCTTCAAATACTAGTCAAAAAAGTTTGAACGCATTTTGTTCAACACTAACATAACAACAAGTAAAATTGGATATTTAACTTCATTTGACCATCATTTATAGACACACCACAATGACACTTTCTTTTCTTGCCATATCCAACAAGTAAGGCAAATATTAGCCGATTTGAAAATTTTAAAATTTTCATGGTAAAATGGCCCATTTCCATAGGTTAACCCCTTCGAAAATTGCCATTTTGACATGAAAATTGAATTTTTTGAAATTGGCTAGTATTTGAAATGCATGTTTGGAATGACAAAAAATTGAGGTTTCACCATGTTGACCTTTCAAATAATAGTCAAATGAAGTTTGAATGCATTTTGTTCAACACTAACATAACAACAAGTAAAATTGGATTTTTAATGTCATTTGACCATTATTTATAGGGGAACCATAATGAAACTTGATATTTTAGCCACATCCAACAAGCATGTTAAATATTACCCGATTTGAAAATTTTGAAATTTTCATTTCAAAAATAGCGCATTCCAATAGGTTAACCACTTTGGAATTGAACATTTTGACATGAAATTTGAATTTTTTAAATTTTCTAATATTTGGCATGCATGTTTGGAATGACGAAAAATCAAGCGTTCACCGTATAAATCCCTTCAAATACTAGTCAAAAAAGTTTGAACGCATTTTGTTCAACACTAACATAACAACAAGTAAAATTGGATATTTAACTTCATTTGACCATCATTTATAGACACACCACAATGACACTTTCTTTTCTTGCCATATCCAACAAGTATGGCAAATATTAGCCGATTTGAAATTTTTAAAATTTTCATGTTAAAATGGCCCATTTCCATAGGTTAACCCCTTCGAAAATTGCCATTTTGACATGAAAATTGAATTTTTTGAAATTGGCTAGTATTTGAAATGCATGTTTGGAATGAAAAAAAATTGAGGTTTCACCATGTTCGGCCTTTCAAATAATAGTCAAATGAAGTTTGAATGCATTTTGTTCAACACTAACATAACAACAAGTAAAATTGGATTTTTAATGTCATTTGACCATTATTTATAGGGGAACCATAATGAAACTTGATATTTTAGCCACATCCAACAAGCATGTTAAATATTACCCGATTTGAAAATTTTGAAATTTTCATTTCAAAATGGCGCATTCCCATAGGTTAACCACTTTGGAATTGAACATTTTGACATGAAATTTGAATTTTTTTAAATTTTCTAATATTTGGCATGCATGTTTGGAATGACGAAAAATCAAGCGTTCACCATATTAATCCCTTCAAATACTAGTCAAAAAAAGTTTGAACGCATTTTGTTCAACACTAACATAACAACAAGTAAAATTGGATATTTAACTTCATTTGACCATCATTTATAGACACACCACAATGACACTTTCTTTTCTTGCCATATCCGACAAGTATGGCAAATATTAGCCGATTTGAAAATTTTAAAATTTTCATGTTAAAATGGCCCATTTCCATAGGTTAACCCCTTCGAAAATTGCCATTTTGACATGAAAATTGAATTTTTTGAAATTGGCTAGTATTTGAAATGCATGTTTGGAATGACAAAAAATTGAGGTTTCACCATGTTCGGCCTTTCAAATAATAGTCAAATGAAGTTTGAATGCATTTTGTTCAACACTAACATAACAACAAGTAAAATTGGATTTTTAATGTCATTTGACCATTATTTATAGGGGAACCATAATGAAACTTGATATTTTAGCCACATCCAACAAGCATGTTAAATATTACCCGATTTGAAAATTTTGAAATTTTCATTTCAAAATGGCGCATTCCCATAGGTTAAACACTTTGGAATTGAACATTTTGACATGAAATTTGAATTTTTTAAATTTTCTAATATTTGGCATGCATGTTTTGGAATGACGAAAAATCAAGCGTTCACCATATTAATCCCTTCAAATACTAGTCAAAAAAGTTTGAACGCATTTTGTTCAACACTAACATAACAACAAGTAAAATTGGATATTTAACTTCATTTGACCATCATTTATAGACACACCACAATGACACTTTCTTTTCTTGCCATATCCAACAAGTATGGCAAATATTAGCCGATTTGAAAATTTTAAAATTTTCATGTTAAAATGGCCCATTTCCATAGGTTAACCCCTTCGAAAATTGCCATTTTGACATGAAAATTGAATTTTTTGAAATTGGCTAGTATTTGAAATGCATGTTTGGAATGACAAAAAATTGAGGTTTCACCATGTTCGGCCTTTCAAATAATAGTCAAATGAAGTTTGAATGCATTTTGTTCAACACTAACATAACAACAAGTAAAATTGGATTTTTAATGTCATTTGACCATTATTTATAGGGGAACCATAATGAAACTTGATATTTTAGCCACATCCAACAAGCATGTTAAATATTACCCGATTTGAAAATTTTGAAATTTTCATTTCAAAATGGCGCATTCCATAGGTTAACCACTTTGGAATTGAACATTTTGACATGAAATTTGAATTTTTTAAATTTTCTAATATTTGGCATGCATGTTTGGAATGACGAAAAATCAAGCGTTCACCATATTAATCCCTTCAAATACTAGTCAAAAAAGTTTGAACGCATTTTGTTCAACACTAACATAACAACAAGTAAAATTGGATATTTAACTTCATTTGACCATCATTTATAGACACACCACAATGACACTTTCTTTTCTTGCCATATCCGACAAGTATGGCAAATATTAGCCGATTTGAAAATTTTAAAATTTTCATGTTAAAATGGCCCATTTCCATAGGTTAACCCCTTCGAAAATTGCCATTTTGACATGAAAATTGAATTTTGAAATTGGCTAGTATTTGAAATGCATGTTTGGAATGACAAAAAATTGAGGTTTCACCATGTTCGACCTTTCAAATAATAGTCAAATGAAGTTTGAATGCATTTTGTTCAACACTAACATAACAACAAGTAAAATTGGATTTTTAATGTCATTTGACCATTATTTATAGGGGAACCATAATGAAACTTGATATTTTAGCCACATCCAACAAGCATGTTAAATATTACCCGATTTGAAAATTTTGAAATTTTCATTTCAAAATGGCGCATTCCAGTAGGTTAACCACTTTTGGAATTGAACATTTTGACATGAAATTTGAATTTTTTAAATTTTCTAATATTTGGCATGCATGTTTGGAATGACGAAAAATCAAGCGTTCACCGTATTAATCCCTTCAAATACTAGTCAAAAAAGTTTGAACGCATTTTGTTCAACACTAACATAACAACAAGTAAAATTGGATATTTAACTTCATTTGACCATCATTTATAGACACACCACAATGACACTTTCTTTTCTTGCCATATCCAACAAGTATGGCAAATATTAGCCGATTTGAAATTTTTAAAATTTTCATGTTAAAATGGCCCATTTCCATAGGTTAACCCCTTCGAAAATTGCCATTTTGACATGAAAATTGAATTTTTTGAAATTGGCTAGTATTTGAAATGCATGTTTGGAATGACAAAAAATTGAGGTTTCACCATGTTCGGCCTTTCAAATAATAGTCAAATGAAGTTTGAATGCATTTTGTTCAACACTAACATAACAACAAGTAAAATTGGATTTTTAATGTCATTTGACCATTATTTATAGGGGAACCATAATGAAACTTGATATTTTAGCCACATCCAACAAGCATGTTAAATATTACCCGATTTGAAAATTTTGAAATTTTCATTTCAAAATGGCGCATTCCCATAGGTTAACCACTTTGGAATTGAACATTTTGACATGAAATTTGAATTTTTTTAAATTTTCTAATATTTGGCATGCATGTTTGGAATGACGAAAAATCAAGCGTTCACCGTATTAATCCCTTCAAATACTAGTCAAAAAAGTTTGAACGCATTTTGTTCAACACTAACATAACAACAAGTAAAATTGGATATTTAACTTCATTTGACCATCATTTATAGACACACCACAATGACACTTTCTTTTCTTGCCATATCCAACAAGTAAGGCAAATATTAGCCGATTTGAAATTTTTAAAATTTTCATGTTAAAATGGCCCATTTCCATAGGTTAACCCCTTCGAAAATTGCCATTTTGACATGAAAATTGAATTTTTGAAATTGGCTAGTATTTGAAATGCATGTTTGGAATGAAAAAAAATTGAGGTTTCACCATGTTCGGCCTTTCAAATAATAGTCAAATGAAGTTTGAATGCATTTTGTTCAACACTAACATAACAACAAGTAAAATTGGATTTTTAATGTCATTTGACCATTATTTATAGGGGAACCATAATGAAACTTGATATTTTAGCCACATCCAACAAGCATGTTAAATATTACCCGATTTGAAAATTTTGAAATTTTCATTTCAAAATGGCGCATTCCCATAGGTTAACCACTTTGGAATTGAACATTTTGACATGAAATTTGAATTTTTTTAAATTTTCTAATATTTGGCATGCATGTTTGGAATGACGAAAAATCAAGCGTTCACCGTATTAATCCCTTCAAATACTAGTCAAAAAAATTTGAACGCATTTTGTTCAACACTAACATAACAACAAGTAAAATTGGATATTTAACTTCATTTGACCATCATTTATAGACACACCACAATGACACTTTCTTTTCTTGCCATATCCAACAAGTATGGCAAATATTAGCCGATTTGAAAATTTTAAAATTTTCATGTTAAAATGGCCCATTTCCATAGGTTAACCCCTTCGAAAATTGCCATTTTGACATGAAAATTGAATTTTTTGAAATTGGCTAGTATTTGAAATGCATGTTTGGAATGACAAAAAATTGAGGTTTCACCATGTTCGGCCTTTCAAATAATAGTCAAATGAAGTTTGAATGCATTTTGTTCAACACTAACATAACAACAAGTAAAAGTGGATTTTTAATGTCATTTGACCATTATTTATAGGGGAACCATAATGAAACTTGATATTTTAGCCACATCCAACAAGCATGTTAAATATTACCCGATTTGAAAATTTTGAAATTTTCATTTCAAAATGGCGCATTCCCATAGGTTAACCACTTTGGAATTGAACATTTTGACATGAAATTTGAATTTTTTTAAATTTTCTAATATTTGGCATGCATGTTTGGAATGACGAAAAATCAAGCGTTCACCATATTAATCCTTCAAATACTAGTCAAAAAAGTTTGAACGCATTTTGTTCAACACTAACATAACAACAAGTAAAATTGGATATTTAACTTCATTTGACCATCATTTATAGACACACCACAATGACACTTTCTTTTCTTGCCATATCCAACAAGTATGGCAAATATTAGCCGATTTGAAAATTTTAAAATTTTCATGTTAAAATGGCCCATTTCCATAGGTTAACCCCTTCGAAAATTGCCATTTTGACATGAAAATTGAATTTTGAAATTGGCTAGTATTTGAAATGCATGTTTGGAATGACAAAAAATTGAGGTTTCACCATGTTCGGCCTTTCAAATAATAGTCAAATGAAGTTTGAATGCATTTTGTTCAACACTAACATAACAACAAGTAAAATTGGATTTTTAATGTCATTTGACCATTATTTATAGGGGAACCATAATGAAACTTGATATTTTAGCCACATCCAACAAGCATGTTAAATATTACCCGATTTGAAAATTTTGAAATTTTCATTTCAAAATGGCGCATTCCCATAGGTTAACCACTTTGGAATTGAACATTTTGACATGAAATTTGAATTTTTTTTTAAATTTTCTAATATTTGGCATGCATGTTTGGAATGACGAAAAATCAAGCGTTCACCGTATTAATCCCTTCAAATACTAGTCAAAAAAGTTTGAACGCATTTTGTTCAACACTAACATAACAACAAGTAAAATTGGATATTTAACTTCATTTGACCATCATTTATAGACACACCACAATGACACTTTCTTTTCTTGCCATATCCAACAAGTATGGCAAATATTAGCCGATTTGAAATTTTTAAAATTTTCATGTTAAAATGGCCCATTTCCATAGGTTAACCCCTTCGAAAATTGCCATTTTGACATGAAAATTGAATTTTTTGAAATTGGCTAGTATTTGAAATGCATGTTTGGAATGAAAAAAAAATTGAGGTTTCACCATGTTCAGCCTTTCAAATAATAGTCAAATGAAGTTTGAATGCATTTTGTTCAACACTAACATAACAACAAGTAAAATTGGATTTTTAATGTCATTTGACCATTATTTATAGGGGAACCATAATGAAACTTGATATTTTAGCCACATCCAACAAGCATGTTAAATATTACCCGATTTGAAAATTTTGAAATTTTCATTTCAAAATGGCGCATTCCCATAGGTTAACCACTTTGGAATTGAACATTTTGACATGAAATTTGAATTTTTTTTAAATTTTCTAATATTTGGCATGCATGTTTGGAATGACGAAAAATCAAGCCAAAAAAAACAAAAAATTAAAATGGCCCATTTCCATAGGTTAACCCCTTCGAAAATTGCCATTTTGACATGAAAATTGAATTTTTTGATGGCTAGTATTTGAAATGCATGTTTGGAATGACAAAAAATTGAGGTTTCACCATGTTCACCTTTCAAATAATAGTCAAATGAAGTTTGAATGCATTTTGTTCAACACTAACATAACAACAAGTAAAATTGGATTTTTAATGTCATTTGACCATTATTTATAGGGGAACCATAATGAAACTTGATATTTTAGCCACATCCAACAAGCATGTTAAATATTACCCGATTTGAAAATTTTGAAATTTTCATTTCAAAATGGCGCATTCCCATAGGTTAACCACTTTGGAATTGAACATTTTGACATGAAATTTGAATTTTTTTAAATTTTCTAATATTTGGCATGCATGTTTGGAATGACGAAAAATCAAGCGTTCACCGTATAAATCCCTTCAAATACTAGTCAAAAAAGTTTGAACGCATTTTGTTCAACACTAACATAACAACAAGTAAAATTGGATATTTAACTTCATTTGACCATCATTTATAGACACACCACAATGACACTTTCTTTTCTTGCCATATCCAACAAGTATGGCAAATATTAGCCGATTTGAAATTTTTAAAATTTTCATGTTAAAATGGCCCATTTCCATAGGTTAACCCCTTCGAAAATTGCCATTTTGACATGAAAATTGAATTTTGAAATTGGCTAGTATTTGAAATGCATGTTTGGAATGAAAAAAAATTGAGGTTTCACCATGTTCGACCTTTCAAATAATAGTCAAATGAAGTTTGAATGCATTTTGTTCAACACTAACATAACAACAAGTAAAATTGGATTTTTAATGTCATTTGACCATTATTTATAGGGGAACCATAATGAAACTTGATATTTTAGCCACATCCAACAAGCATGTTAAATATTACCCGATTTGAAAATTTTGAAATTTTCATTTCAAAATGGCGCATTCCCATAGGTTAACCACTTTGGAATTGAACATTTTGACATGAAATTTGAATTTTTTTAAATTTTCTAATATTTGGCATGCATGTTTGGAATGACGAAAAATCAAGCGTTCACCGTATAAATCCCTTCAAATACTAGTCAAAAAAGTTTGAACGCATTTTGTTCAACACTAACATAACAACAAGTAAAATTGGATATTTAACTTCATTTGACCATCATTTATAGACACACCACAATGACACTTTCTTTTCTTGCCATATCCAACAAGTATGGCAAATATTAGCCGATTTGAAATTTTTAAAATTTTCATGTTAAAATGGCCCATTTCCATAGGTTAACCCCTTGAAAATTGCCATTTTGACATGAAAATTGAATTTTTTGAAATTGGCTAGTATTTGAAATGCATGTTTGGAATGAAAAAAAAATTGAGGTTTCACCATGTTCAGCCTTTCAAATAATAGTCAAATGAAGTTTGAATGCATTTTGTTCAACACTAACATAACAACAAGTAAAATTGGATTTTTAATGTCATTTGACCATTATTTATAGGGGAACCATAATGAAACTTGATATTTTAGCCACATCCAACAAGCATGTTAAATATTACCCGATTTGAAAATTTTGAAATTTTCATTTCAAAATGGCGCATTCCCATAGGTTAACCACTTTGGAATTGAACATTTTGACATGAAATTTGAATTTTTTAAATTTTCTAATATTTGGCATGCATGTTTGGAATGACGAAAAATCAAGCGTTCACCGTATAAATCCCTTCAAATACTAGTCAAAAAAGTTTGAACGCATTTTGTTCAACACTAACATAACAACAAGTAAAATTGGATATTTAACTTCATTTGACCATCATTTATAGACACACCACAATGACACTTTCTTTTCTTGCCATATCCAACAAGTATGGCAAATATTAGCCGATTTGAAAATTTGAAAATTTTAAAATTTTCATGTTAAAATGGCCCATTTCCATAGGTTAACCCCTTCGAAAATTGCCATTTTGACATGAAAATTGAATTTTTTGAAATTGGCTAGTATTTGAAATGCATGTTTGGAATGAAAAAAAATTGAGGTTTCACCATGTTCGACCTTTCAAATAATAGTCAAATGAAGTTTGAATGCATTTTGTTCAACACTAACATAACAACAAGTAAAATTGGATTTTTAATGTCATTTGACCATTATTTATAGGGGAACCATAATGAAACTTGATATTTTAGCCACGTCTCAACAAGCATGTTAAATATTACCCGATTTGAAAATTTTGAAATTTTCATTTCAAAATGGCACATTCCCATAGGTTAAACACTTTGGAATTGAACATTTTGACATGAAATTTGAATTTTTTTAAATTTTCTAATATTTGGCATGCATGTTTGGAATGACAAAAAATCAAGCGTTCACCATATTAATCCCTTGAAATACTAGTCAAAAAAATTTGAGCGCATTTTGTTCAACAACATAACAACAAGTAAAATTGGATATTTAACTTCATTTGACCATCATTTATAGACACGCCCACAATGACACTTTCTTTTCTTGCCATATCCAACAAGTATGGCAAATATTAGTCGATTTGAAAATTTTAAAATTTTCATGTTAAAATAGCCCATTTCATAGGTTAACCCCTTCGAAAATTGCCATTTTGACATGAAAATTGAATTTTTTTTTGAAATTGGCTAGTATTTGAAATGCATGTTTGGAATGAAAAAAAATTGAGGTTTCACCATGTTCGGCCCTTTCAAATAATAGTCAAATGAAGTTTGAATGCATTTTGTTCAACACTAACATAACAACAAGTAAAAGTGGATTTTTAATGTCATTTGACCATTATTTATAGGGGAACCATAATGAAACTTGATATTTTAGCCACATCCAACAAGCATGTTAAATATTACCCGATTTGAAAATTTTGAAATTTTCATTTCAAAATAGCGCATTCCATAGGTTAAACACTTTGGAATTGAACATTTTGACATGAAATTTGAATTTTTTTTAAATTTTCTAATATTTGGCATGCATGTTTGGAATGACGAAAAATCAAGCGTTCACCATATTAATCCCTTCAAATACTAGTCAAAAAAAAATTTGAACGCATTTTGTTCAACACTAACATAACAACAAGTAAAATTGGATATTTAACTTCATTTGACCATCATTTATAGACACACCGCAATGACACTTTCTTTTCTTGCCATATCCAACAAGTATGGCAAATATTAGCCGATTTGAAAATTTTAAAATTTTCATGTTAAAATGGCCCATTTCCATAGGTTAACCCCTTCGAAAATTTCCATTTTGACATAAAAAATTGGAATTTTTTTTTTTGAAATTTTTGGCTAGTATTTGAAACAAAAAAAAAAATGTTTTGGAATGACAAAAAATTGAGGTTTCACCATGTTCAATGCTTTCAAATAATAGTCAAATGAAGTTTGGAGGAAATCGACTGTTCAACACTAACATAACAACAAGTAAAATTGGATTTTAATGTCATTTGACCATTATTTATAGAACCATAATGAAACTTGATATTTTAGCCACATCCAGCAAGCATGTTAAATATTACCCGATTTGAAAATTTTGAAATTTTCATTTTCAAAATGGCGCATTCCCATGCGTTTAACCACTTTTTGGAATTGAACATTTTGACATGAAATTTGAATTTTTTAAATTTTCACAATATTTGGCATGCATGTTTGGAAATAATGAAAAAAAAACCAGCGTTCACCGTATAAATCCCTTCAAATACTAGTCAAAAAAGTTTGAACGCATTTTGTTCAACTTAACATAACAACAAGTAAAATTGGATACTTAACTTCATTTGACCATCATTTATAGACACGCCACAATATGCACTTTCTTTTCTTGCCATATCTGACAAGTATGGCAAATATTGCTCGATTTGAAATTTTTAAAATTTGCATGTTAAAATGGCCCGTTTCCATAGGTTAACCCCTTCGAAAATTGCCATTTTGACATGAAAATTGAATTTTAGAAATTGGCTAGTATTTGAAATGCATGTTTGGAATGAAAAAAAATTGAGGTTTTACCATGTTCGGCCTTTCAAATAATGATCAAATGAAGTTTGAATGCCCATTTTGTTTCAACATCCTAACACATAACAACAAAAGTAAAATTGGATTTTTTAATAATGTCATTTGACCATTATTTATAGGGGAACCATAATGAAACTTGATATTTTAGCCATCAACATAAGCATGTTAAATATTGCTAGATTTGAAAATTTTGAAATTTTCATTTCAAAATAAACATTCCGTAGGTTACAACACTTTGGAATTGAACATTTTGACATGAAATTTGAATTTTTTTAAATTTTCTAATATTTGGCATGCATGTTTGGAATGTGAAAAATCAAGCGTTCATAGTATAAATCCCTTCAAATACTAGTCAAAAAGGTTTTGAACGCATTTTGTTCAACAGTAACATAACAACAAGTAAAATTGGATATTTAACTTCATTTGACCATCATTTATAGACACACCACAATGACACTCTCTTTTCTTGCCATATCCAACAAGTATGGCAAATATTAGCCGATTTGAAAATTTTAAAATTTTTCATGTTAAAATGGCGAATTTCCAATAGAGTTAACCCCTTCGAAAATTGCCATTTTGACATGAAAATTGAATTTTTGAAATTGGCTAGTATTTGAAATGCATGTTTGGAATGACAAAAAATTGAGGTTTCACCGTATTCGACCTTTCAAATGTCAAATGAAGTTTGAATGCATTTTGTTATTGTAACATAACAACAGTAAAAGTGGATTTTTAATGTCATTTGACCATTATTTATACGGGAACCCGTAATGAAACTTGATATTTTAGCCACGTCTAACAAGCATGTTAAATATTACGCGATTTGAAAATTTTGAAATTTTCATTTCAAAATGGCGCATTCCCATAGGTTAACCACTTTGGAATTGAACATTTTGACATGAAATTTGAATTTTTTAAATTTTCTAATATTTGGCATGCATGTTTGGAATGACGAAAAATCAAGCGTTCACAATATTAATCCATTCCAAATGCTAGTCAAAAAAGTTTGAACGCATTTTGTTCGGCAACATAACAACAAGTAAAATTGGATATTTAACTTCATTTGACCGTCATTTATAGACACACCACAATGACACTTTCTTTTCTTGCCATATCTGACAAGTAAGGCAAATATTAGCCGGTTATTAAATTTTTTAAAATTTTCATGGTAAAATGGCCCATTTCCATAGGTTAACCCCTTCGAAAATTGCCATTTTGACATGAAAATTGAATTTTGAAATTGCTTGGTATTTGAAATGCATGTTTGGAATGACAAAAAATTGAGGTTTCACACGTATTCGGCCTTTCAAATAATAGTCAAATGAAGTTTGGGTGCATTTTGTTCAACCTTAACATAACAACAAGTAAAATTGGATTTTTAATGTCATTTGACCATTATTTATAGGGGAACCGTAATGAAACTTGATATTTTAGCCACATCCAACAAGCATGTTAAATATTACCCGATTTGAAAATTTTGAAATTTTCATTTCAAAATGTAGCATTCCAATAGGTTAACCACTTTGGAATTGAACATTTTGACATGAAATTTGAATTTTTTTAAAATTTCTAATATTTGGCATGCATGTTTGGAATGACGAAAAATCAAGCGTTCACCATATTAATCCCTTCAAATACTAGTCAAAAAATTTGAACGCATTTTGTTCAACACTAACATAACAACAAGTAAAATTGGATATTTAACTTCATTTGACCATCATTTATAGACACCACAATGACACTTTCTTTTCTTGCCATATCCAACAAGTATGGCAAATATTAGCCGATTTGAAAATTTTAAAATTTTCATGTTAAAATGGCCCATTTCCATAGGTTAACCCCTTCGAAAATTGCCATTTTGACATGAAAATTGAATTTTTGAAATTGGCTAGTATTTGAAATGCATGTTTGGAATGACAAAAAATTGAGGTTTCACCATGTTCGGCCTTTCAAATAATAGTCAAATGAAGTTTGAATGCATTTTGTTCAACACTAACATAACAACAAGTAAAATTGGATTTTTAATGTCATTTGACCATTATTTATAGGGGAACCATAATGAAACTTGATATTTTAGCCACATCCAACAAGCATGTTAAATATTACCCGATTTGAAAATTTTGAAATTTTCATTTCAAAATGGCGCATTCCCATAGGTTAAACATTTGGAATTGAACATTTTGACATGAAATTTGAATTTTTTAAATTTTCTAATATTTGGCATGCATGTTTGGAATGACTAAAAATCAAGTGCTCTACCATATTAATCCCTTCAAGAAATAGTCAAAAAAATTTGAACGCATTTTGTTCAACACTAACATAACAACAAGTAAAATTGGATATTTATAAACATTTGACCAATCGATTTATAGACACATTATATTGACACTTTCTTTTCTTGCCATATCCAACAAGTATGGCAAATATTAGCCGATTTGAAAATTTTAAAATTTTCATGGTAAAATAATGAAATTTCATAGGTTAACCCATAAAAATTGCCATTTTGACATGAAAATTGAATTTTGAAATTGGCTAGTATTTGAAATGCGTGTTTGGAATGACAAAAAATTGAGGTTTCACCATGTTTCCGGCCTTTCAAATAATAGTCAAATGAAGTTTGAATGCATTTTTGTTCAACACTAACATAACAACAAGTAAAATTGGATTTTTAATGTGTTCAGTTTATGATTATTTATAGGGGAACCATAATGAAACTTGATATTTGTCCCACAGGCGTGTTAAATATTAGCCGTTTTGAAAATTTTGAAATTTTCATTTGAAAATAGAACATTCCCATAGAGTTAACCACTTTGGAATTGAACATTTTGACATGAAATTTGAATTTTTAAATTTTCTAATATTTGGCATGCATGTTTGGAAATTGACGAAAAATCAAGCGTTCACCATATTAATCCCTTCAAATACTAGTCAAAAAAGTTTGAACGCATTTTGTTCAACACTAACATAACAACAAGTAAAATTGGATATTTAACTTCATTTGACCATCATTTATAAACACACCAAAATGACACTTTCTTTTCTTGCCATATCCAACAAGTATGGCAAATATTAGCCGATTTTAAAATTTTAAAATTTTCATGTTAAAATGGCCCATTTCCATAGGTTAACCCCTTCGAAAATTGCCATTTTGACGACATTAATTTTTTGAAATTGGCTAGTATTTGAAATGCATGTTTGGAATGAAAAAAAATTGAGGTTTCACCATGTTGACCTTTCGAATAATAGTCAAATGAGTTTGAATGCATTTTTGTTCACCTTAACATAACAATGAGTAAAATTGGATTTTTAATGTCATTTGACCATTATTTATAGGGGAACAATAATGAAACTTGATATTTTAGCCACGTCAACAAGCATGTTAAATATTACCCGATTTGAAAATTTTGAAATTTTCATTTAAAAATGGCGCCTTCCCGTAGGTTAACCACTTTGGAATTGAACAGTTTGACATGAAATTTGATATTTTTAAAATTTTCTAATATTTGGCATGCATGTTGGGAATAACGAAAAATCAGCGTTCACCATATTAATCCCTTAGAATACTATTCAAAAAGTTTGAACGCATTTTGTTCAACAGTAACATAACAACAAGTAAAATTGGATATTTAACTTCATTTGACCATCGTTTATGATACGCTCTGGTAATACTTTCTTTTTCTTGCCATATCCAGCCAAGTATGGCAAATATTAGCCCGATTTGAAAATTTTAAAATTTTCATGGTAAAATGGCCCATTTCCGTAGGTTAACCCCTTGAAAAATTGCCATTTTGACATGAAAATTGAATTTTGAAATTGGCTAGTATTTGAAATGCATGTTTGGAATGCACAAAAATTGAGGTTTCACCGTATTTGCCCATTACCAAATAATAGTCAAATGAAGTTTGAATGCATTTTGTTGCAATACTAACATATCCTTAACAAGTAAAATTGGATTTTTAATGTCATTTGACCATTATTTGTAGGGAACCATAATGAAACTTGATATTTTAGCCACATCAACAGCATATTGCTAAATACTACCCGATTTGAAAATTTTGAAATTTTCATTTCAAAATAGCGGACATGAAATTTGAATTTTTAAATTTTCTAATATTTGGCATGCATGTTTAGAATGACGAAAAATCAAGCGTTCACCGTATTAATCCCTTGAATACTATTCAAAAAAATTTGGTAGCGTTTTGTTGTACTTTAACATAACAACAAGTGAAATTGGATATTTAACTTCATTTGACCATCGTTTATAGACACCACAGTGACACACTTTCTTTTCTTGCCATGTCCGACAAGTATGGCAAATATTAAGCGATATGAAAATTTTAAAATTTTCATGTTAAAATAGCCCGTTTCCATAGGTTACCCCCTTCGAAAATTGCCTTTTTGACATGAAAATTGAGTTTTTTGAAATTGGCTAGTATTTGAAATGCATGTTTGGAATGACAAAAATTGAGGTTTCACCATGTTCAGCCTTTCAAATAATAGTCAAATGAAGTTTGAATGCATTTTGTTCAACACTAACATAACAACAAGTAAAATTGGATTTTTAATGTCATTTGACCATTATTTATAGGGGAACCATAATGAAACTTGATATTTTAGCCACATCCAACAAGCATGTTAAATATTACCCGATTTGAAAATTTTGAAATTTTCATTTCAAAATGGCGCATTCCCATAGGTTAAACACTTTGGGAATCAACATTTTGACATGAAATTTGAATTTTTTTAAATTTTCTAATATTTGGCATGCATGTTTGGAATGACGAAAAATCAAGCGTTCACCATATTAAATCCTTCAAAATATCAGTCAAAAAAATTTGAACGCATTTTGTTTCAACACTAACATAACAACAAGTAAAATTGGATATTTATCACCTCATTTGACCATCATTTATAGACACACCACAATGACACTTTCTTTTCTTGCCATATCCAACAAGTATGGCAAATATTAGCCGATTTTAGGGTTTTAAAATTTTCATGTTAAAATAGCCCATTTCCATAGGTTAACCCCTTCGAAAATTGCCATTTTGACATGAAAATTGAATTTTTTGAAATTGGCTAGTATTTGAAATGCATGTTTTGGAATGACAAAAAATTGAGGTTTCACCATAATCAACTTTCAAATAATAGTCAAATGAAGTTTGAATGCATTTTGTTCAACACTTAACATATGACAACAAGTAAAATTGGATTTTTAATGTCATTTGACCATTATTTATAAGGGAACCATAATGAAACTTGATATTTTAGCCACATCCAACAAGCATGTTAAATATTACCCGATTTGAAAATTTTGAAATTTTCATTTCCAAAATGGCGCATTCCCATGGGTTAAACACTTTGGAATTGAACATTTTGACATGAAATTTGAATTTTTTAAATTTTTACTATTTGGCATGCATGTTTGGAATGACGAAAAATCAAGCGTTCACCATATTAATCCCTTCAAATACTAGTCAAAAAAATTTAGATTGCATTTTAATCAACACTAACATAACAACAAGTAAAATTGGATATTTAACTTCATTTGACCATCATTTATAGACACACCACCATTGTACTTTCTTTTCTTGCCATATCCAACAAGTATGGCGGATATTAACCGATTTGAAAATTTTAAAATTTTTCATGTTAAAATGGCCTATTTCCATAGGTTAACCCCTTAGAAAATTGAAGTAAGAACGACTGTGAAAAATTGAGTTTACGAAATTGGCTAGTATTTGAAATGCATGTTTGGAATGAAAAAAAAAATTGAGGTTTCACCATGTTAAGCCTTTCAAATAATAGTCAAATGAAGTTTGAATGCATTTTGTTCAACACTGACATAACAACAAGTAAAATTGGATTTTTAATGTCATTTGACCATTATTTATATAGGAACCATAATGAAACTTGATATTTTAGCCACATCTGACAAGCATGTTAAATATTACCCGATTTGAAAATTTTGAAATTTTTCATTTCAAAATGTTGCACATTCCATAGGTTAAACACTTTGGAATTGAACATTTTGACGCAAAATTTGAATTTTTTTAAATTTTCTAATATTTGGCATGCATGTTTGGAATGACGAAAAATCAAGCGTTCACCATATTAATCCCTTCGAATACTAGTCAAAAAAATTTGAACGCATGTTGTTCAAACAACATAACAACAAGTAGAAGTGGATATTTAACTTCATTTGACCGTAATTATAGACACCACAATGACACTTTCTTTTCTTGCCATATCAAACAAGTATGGCAAATATTAGCTTGATTTGAAAATTTTAAAATTTTCAAATGTTGAAATGGCCCATTTAAGTTGGTTAACCCCTCGAAAAATTGCCATTTTGACATGAAAATTGAATTTTTCAAAAATTGGCTAGTATTTGAAATGCATGTTTGGAATGAAAAAAAAATTGAGGTTTCGCAAGGTGTTCAGCCTTTCAAATAATAGTCAAATGAAGTTTGAATGCATTTTGTTCAACAGCGACATAACAACAAGTAAAATTGGATTTTAATGTCATTTGACCATTATTTATAGGGGAACCATAATGAAACTTGATATTTTAGCCACGTAGGCAACATGTTAAATATTACCCGATTTGAAAATTTTGAAATTTTCATTTTAAAAATGGCGCATTCCCATAGGTTAAACACTTTGGAATTGAACATTTTGACATGAAATTTGAATTTTTTTAAATTTTCTAATATTTGGCATGCATGTTTGGAATGACGAAAAATCAAGCGTTCACCATATTAATCCTTCAAATACTAGTCAAAAAAATTTGAACGCATTTTGTTCAACACTAACATAACAACAAGTAAAATTGGATATTTAACTTCATTTGACCATCATTTATAGACACCACAATGACACTTTCTTTTCTTGCCATATCAACAAGTATGGCAAATATTAGCCGATTTGAAAATTTTAAAATTTTCATGTTAAAATGGCCCATTTCCATAGGTTAACCCCTTCGAAAATTGCCTTTTTAACATGAAAATTGAGTTTTTGAAATTGGCTAGTATTTGAAAATGCATGTTTGGAATGAAAAAAAATTGAGGTTTCACCATGTTCAGCCTTTCAAATAATAGTCAAATGAAGTTTGAATGCATTTTGTTCAACACTAACATAACAACAAGTAAAATTGGATGTTTAATGTCATTTGACCATAATTTATAGACGAACCATAATGAAACTTGATATTTTAGCCACATCCAACAAGCATGTTAAATATTACCCGATTTGAAAATTTTGAAATTTTCATTTCAAAATGGCGCATTCCCATAGGTTAAACACTTTGGAATTGAACATTTTGACATGAAATTTGAATTTTTAAATTTTCTAATATTTGGCATGCATGTTTGGAATGACGAAAAATCAAGCGTTCACCATATTAATCCCTTCAAATACTAGTCAAAAAAATTTGAACGCATTTTGTTCAACAGCAACATAACAACAAGTAAAATTGGATATTTAACTTCATTTGACCATCATTTATAGACACCACAATGACACTTTCTTTTCTTGCCATATCCGACAAGTATGGCAAATATTAGCCGATTTGAAAATTTTAAAATTTTCATGTTAAAATGGCCCATTTCCATAGGTTAACCCCTTCGAAAATTGCCTTTTTGACATGAAAATTGAATTTTTGAAATTGGCTAGTATTTGAAATGCATGTTTGGAATGACAAAAAATTGAGGTTTCACCATGTTCGGCCTTTCAAATAATAGTCAAATGAAGTTTGAATGCATTTTGTTCAACACTAACATAACAACAAGTAAAATTGGATTTTTAATGTCATTTGACCATTATTTATAGGGGAACCATAATGAAACTTGATATTTTAGCCACATCCAGCAAGCGTATTAAATATTACCCGATTTGAAAATTTTGAAATTTTCATTTCAAAATGGCGCATTCCCGTAGGTTAACCACTTTGGAATTGAACATTTTGACATGAAATTTGAATTTTTTTAGAATTTTCTAATATTTGGCATGCATGTTTGGAATGACGAAAAATCAAGCGTTCACCATATTAATCCTTGAATACTAGTCAAAAAATTTGAGCGCATGTTGTTCAACACTAACATAACAACAAGTAAAATTGGATATTTAACTTCATTTGACCATCATTTATAGACACCCCAATGACACTTTCTTTTCTTGCCATATCCGACAAGTATGGCAAATATTAGGCGATTTGAAAATTTTAAAATTTTCATGTTAAAATGGCCCATTTCCGTAGGTTAACCCCTTAGAAAATTGCCATTTTGACATGAAAATTGAATTTTAAAACTGACTAGTATTTGAAATGCATGTTTGGAATGAGTAAAAATTGAGGTTTCACCATGTTCGGCCTTTCAAATAATAGTCAAATGAAGTTTGAATGCATTTTGTTCAACACTAACATAACAACAAGTAAAATTGGATTTTTAATGTCATTTGACCATTATTTATAGTGGAACATAATGAAACTTGATATTTTAGCCACATCTGACAAGCATGTTAAATATTACCCGATTTGAAAATTTTGAAATTTTCATTTCAAAATGGCGCATTCCCATAGGTTAACCACTTTGGAATTGAACATTTTGACATGAAATTTGAATTTTTTAAATTTTCTAATATTTGGCATGCATGTTTGGAATGACGAAAAATCAAGCGTTCGCCATATTAATCCCTTCAAATACTAGTCAAAAAAATTTGAACGCATTTTGTTCAACACTAACATAACAACAAGTAAAATTGGATATTTAACTTCATTTGACCATCATTTATAGACACCACAATGACACTTTCTTTTCTTGCCATATCTGACAAGTATGGCAAATATTAATTGATTTGAAAATTTTAAAATTTTCATGTTAAAATGGCCCATTTCCATAGGTTAACCCCTTCGAAAATTGCCTTTTTTGACATGAAAATTGAAATTTTTGAAATTGGCTAGTATTTGAAATGCATGTTTGGAATGACAATTGAGGTTTCACCATGTTCGGCCTTTCAAATAATAGTCAAATGAAGTTTGAATGCATTTTGTTCAACACTAACATAACAACAAGTAAAATTGGATTTTTAATGTCATTTGACCATTATTTATAGAGGAACATAATGAAAGTTGATATTTTAGCCACATCCAACAAGCATGTTAAATATTACCCGATTTGAAAATTTTGAAATTTTCATTTCAAAATGCGCATTCCCATAGGTTAACCACTTTGGAATTGAACATTTTGACATGAAATTTGAATTTTTTTAAATTTTCTAATATTTGGCATGCATGTTTGGAATGACGAAAAATCAAGCGTTCACTATATTAATCCCTTCAAATACTAGTCAAAAAAAAATTTGAACGCATTTTGTTCAACACTAACATAACAACAAGTAAAATTGGATATTTAACTTCATTTGACCATCATTTATAGACACCACAATGACACTTTCTTTTCTTGCCATATCCAACAAGTATGGCAAATATTAGCCGATTTGAAAATTTTAAAATTTTCATGTTAAAATGGCCCATTTCCATAGGTTAACCCTTCGAAAATTGCCTTTTTGACATGAAAATTGAATTTTTGAAATTGGCTAGTATTTGAAATGCATGTTTGGAATGACAAAAAATTGAGGTTTCACCATGTTCGACCTTTCAAATAATAGTCAAATGAAGTTTGAATGCATTTTGTTCAACACTAACATAACAACAAGTAAAATTGGATTTTAATGTCATTTGACCATTATTTATAGTGGAACCATAATGAAACTTGATATTTTAGCCACATCCAACAAGCATGTTAAATATTACCCGATTTGAAAATTTTGAAATTTTCATTTCAAAATGGCGCATTCCCATAGGTTAAACACTTTGGAATTGAACATTTTGACATGAAATTTGAATTTTTTTAAATTTTCTAATATTTGGCATGCATGTTTGGAATGACGAAAAATCAAGCGTTCACCATATTAATCCCTTGAAATACTAGTCAAAAAAATTTGAACGCATTTTGTTCAACGGGAACATAACAACGAAATAAAATTGGATATTTAACTTCATTTGACCATCATTTATAGACACCCTGATGACACTTACTTCTTTTGCCATATCTGACAAGTATGGCAAATATTTTGGAATTGAAAATTTTAAAATTTTCATGTTAAAATGGCCCATTTCCATAGAGTTAACCCCTTCGAAAATTGCCTTTTTGACATGAAAATTGAAGTTTTTAAATTGGCTGGTATTGAAATTCATGTTTTGGAATGACAAAAGTGAGGTTTCCCATGTTCAACCTTTGAAATAATAGTCAAATGAAGTTTGAATGCATTTTGTTCAACACTAACATAACAACAAGTAAAATTGGATTTTTAATGTCATTTGACCATTATTTATAGTGGAACATAATGAAAGTTGATATTTTAGCCACATCCAACAAGCATGTTAAATATTTTTAGATTTGAAAATTTTTGAAATTTTCATTTCAAAATGGCGCATTCCCATGATTTAAACACTTTGGAATTGCGTTTTATTTTGACATGGAAATTTGAATTTTTTTAAATTTTTAATATTTGGCATGCATGTTTTGGAATGACGAAAAATCAAGCGTTCACCATATTAATCCCTTCAAATACTATTCAAAAAAATTTTCGAGCGCGTTTTATTTGACACTAACATATTGGCAAGTAAAATTGGATATTTAACTTCATTTTGACCATCATTTCTAGACACCACAATGACACTTTCTTTTCTTGCCATATCCAACAAGTATGGCAAATATTTAGCCGATTTTAAAATTTTAAAATTTTCATGTTAAAATGGCCCGTTTCATAGGTTAACCCCTTCGAAAATTGCCTTTTTGACATGAAAATTGAATTTTTGAAATTGGCTAGTATTTGAAATGCATGTTTGGAATGACAAAAAATTGAGGTTTCACCATGTTCGGCCTTTCAAATAATAGTCAAACGAAGTTTGAATGCATTTTGTTCAACACTAACATAAGTCAAACAAGTAAAATTGGATTTTTTTTAATGTCATTTGACCAGTTTATAGTGGAACATAATGAAAGTTGATATTTTAGCCACATCCAACAAGCATGTTAAATATTACCCGATTTGAAAATTTTGAAATTTTCATTTCAAATGGCGCATTCCCATAGGTTAAACACTTTGAATTGACATTTTGACATGAATGTTGAATTTTTTTAAATTTTCTAATATTTGGCATGCATGTTTGGAATGACGAAAAATCAAGCGTTCACTATATTAATCCCTTCAAATACTAGTCAAAAAATTTGAACGCATTTTTGTTCAACACTAACATAACAACAAGTAAAATTGGATATTTAACTTCATTTGACCGTCATTTATAGACACCACGATGACAACTTTCTTTTCTTGCCATATCCGACAAGTATGGCAAATATTAGCCGATTTGAAAATTTTAAAAATTTTCATGTTAAAATGGCCCATTATTCCATAGGTTAACCCCTTCGAAAATTGCCATTTTGACATGAAAATTGAATTTTGAAATTGGCTAGCATTTGAAATGCATGTTTGGAATGACAAAAAATTGAGGTTTCTACAATGTTGACCTTTCAAATAATAGTCAAATGAAGTTTGAATGCATTTTGTTCAACACTAACATAACAACAAGTAAAATTGGATTTTTAATGTCATTTGACCATTATTTATAGGGGAACCATAATGAAACTTGATATTTTAGCCACATCCAACAAGCATGTTAAATATTACCCGATTTGAAAATTTTGAAATTTTCATTTCAAAATGGCGCATTCCCATAGGATAAACACTTTGGAATTGAACATTTTGACATGAAATTTGAATTTTTTTAAATTTTCTAATATTTGGCATGCATGTTTGGAATGACGAAAAATCAAGCGTTCACCATATTAATCCTTCAAATACTAGTCAAAAAAATTTGAACGCATTTTGTTCAACACTAACATAACAACAAGTAAAATTGGATATTTAACTTCATTTTGACCATCATTTATAGACACCACAATGACACTTTCTTTTCTTGCCATATCCAACAAGTATGGCAAATATTAGCCGATTTGAAAATTTTAAAATTTTCTAGTTAAAATGGCCCATTTCCATAGGTTAACCCCTTCGAAAATTGCCTTTTTAACATGAAAATTGAATTTTTGAAATTGGCTAGTATTTGAAATGCATGTTTGGAATGACAAAAAATTGAGGTTTCACCATGTTCGGCCTTTCAAATAATAGTCAAATGAAGTTTGAATGCATTTTGTTCAACACTAACATAACAACAAGTAAATTGGATTTTTAATGTCATTTGACCATTATTTATAGTGGAACCATAATGAAAGTTGATATTTTAGCCACATCTGACAAGCATGTTAAATATTACCCGATTTGAAAATTTTGAAATTTTCATTTCAAAATGGCGCATTCCCATAGGTTAAACACTTTGGAATTGAACATTTTGACATGAATTTGAATTTTTAAATTTTCTAATATTTGGCATGCATGTTTGGAATAATGAAAATCAGCGTTCGCCATATTAATCCCTTGAGCTACTAGTCAAAAGAATTTGAACGCATTTTGTTCAACAACATAACAACAAGTAAAATTGGATATTTAACTTCATTTGACCGTCATTTATAGACACCACAACAACACTTTCTTTTCTTGCCATATCAACAAGTATGGCAAATATTAGCCGATTTGAAAATTTTTAAAATTTTCATGTTAAAATGGCCCATTTCCATAGGTTAACCCCTTCGAAAATTGCCTTTTTGACATGAAAATTGAATTTTTTTGAAATTGGCTAGTATTTGAAATGCATGTTTGGAATGACAAAAAATTGAGGTTTCACCATGTTCAGCCTTTCAAATAATAGTCAAATGAAGTTTGAATGCATTTTGTTCAACACTAACATAACAACAAGTAAAATTGGATTTTTAATGTCATTTGACCATTATTTATAGAACATAATGAAACTTGATATTTTAGCCACATCCAACAAGCATGTTAAATATTACCCGATTTGAAAATTTGAAATTTTCATTTCAAAATGGCGCATTCCAGGTTAAACACTTTGGAATTGAACATTTTTTGACATGAAATTTGAATTTTTTTAAATTTTCTAATATTTGGCATGCATGTTAAATGACGAAAAAAAAATCAAGCGTTCGCCATATTAATCCACTTCAAATACTAGTCGAAAAAATTTGAGCATTTTGTTCAACACTAACATAACAACAAGTAAAATTGGATATTTAACTTCATTTGACCATCATTTATAGACACCACAATGACACTTTCTTTTCTTGCCATATCCAACAAGTATGGCAAATATTGGCCGTTGGAAATTTTTAAAATTTTCTTGTTAAAATGGCCCATTTCCATAGGTTAACTTATAAAATTTTTTTGACATGAAAATTGAATTTTTTGAAATTGGCTAGTATTTGAAATGCATGTTTGGAATGACAAAAAATTGAGGTTTCACCATGTTCAACATTCTTTGAAATAATAGTCAAATGAAGTTTGAATGCATTTTGTTCAACACTAACATAACAACAAAGTAAAATTGGATTTTTAATGTCATTTGACCATTATTTATGCTGGAACATAATGAAAGTTGATATTTTAGCCACATCCAACAAGCATGTTAAATATTACCCGATTTGAAAATTTTGAAATTTTCATTTCAAAATGGCGCATTCCCATAAAGTTAACCACTTTTGGAATTGAACATTTTGACATGAAATTTGAATTTTTTTAAATTGTCTAATATTTTTGGTATGCATGTTTGGAATGACAAAAAAAAATCAAGCGTTCACCATATTATCCCTTCAAATACTAGTCAAAAAAATTTGAGCATGTTTTTAAACACTAACATAACAACAAGTAAAATTGGATATTTAACTTCATTTGACCATCATTTACAGACACACCACAATGACACTTCTTTTTTCTTGCCATATCCAACAAGTATGTCAAATATTAGCCGCATTTTAAAATTTTAAAATTTTCATGTTAAAATGGCCCATTTCCATAGGTTAACCCCTTCGAAAATTGCCTTTTTAACATGAAAATTGAGTTTTTTGAAATTACAGACATTTGAAATGCATGTTCGGAATGACAAAAAATTGAGGTTTCACCATGTTCAAATTTCTTTCAAATAATAGTCAAATGAAGTTTTGACCGCATTTTGTTCAACACTAACATAACAACAAGTAAAATTGGATTTTTAATGTCATTTGACCATTATTTATAGAGGAATATAATGAAAGTTGATATTTTTAGCCAACATGACATGTTAAATATTACCCGATTTGAAAATTTTGAAATTTTCATTTCAAAATGGCGCATTCCCATAGGTTAACCACTTTGGAATTGAACATTTTTTGACATGAAATTTGAATTTTTTAAATTTTCTAATATTTGGCATGCATGTTTTGGAATGACGAAAAATCAAGCGTTCACCATATTAATCCTTCAAATACTAGTCAAATTTGAACGCATTTTTGTTCAACAACATAACAACAAGTAAAATTGGATATTTAACTTCATTTGACCATCATTTATAGACACCATTGACACTTTCTTTTCTTGCCATATCCAACAAGTATGGCTTTGACATGAAAATTGAATTTTTTGAAATTGGCTAGTCTTTGAAATGCATGTTTGGAATGACCAAAAATTAAAATTGCACCATGTTCAGCCTTTCAAATAATAGTCGAATGAAGTTTGAATGCATTTTGTTAAACACTAACATAACAACAAGTAAAAGTGGATTTTTAATGTCATTTGACCATTATTTATAGGAACTAGTAACGAAACTTGATATTTTAGCCACATCCAACAAGCATAGCTACACAATTACCGATTTGAAAATTTTTGAAATTTTCATTTCAAAATGGCGCATTCCCATAGGTTAAACACTTTGGAATTGAACATTTTGAGATGAAATTTGAATTTTTTTAAATTTTCTAATATTTGGCACGCATGTCTGGAATGACGAAAAATCAAGTTTTTGTCACAATATTAATCCCTTCAAATACTAGTCAAAAAAATTTGAACGCATTTCTGTTCAACACTAACATAACAACAAGTAAAATTGGATATTTAACTTCATTTGACCATCATTTATGACACACCACAACGACACTTTCTTTTCTTGCCATCCAACAAGACGCAAATATTAGCCGATTCACTTTAAAATTTTCGTTAAATGGCCCATTTCCATAGGTTAACCCTTCGAAAATTGCCTTTTTGACATGAAATTGAATTTTTTGAAATTGGCTAGTATTTGAAATGCATGTTGAATGACAAAATCGAGGTTTCACCATGTTCACCCTTCAAATAATAGTCAAATGAAGTTTGAATGCATTTTGTTCAACACTAACATAACAACAAGTAAAATTGATTTTTAATGTCATTTGACCATTATTTATAGTGGAACATAATGAAAGCTCGATATTTTAGCCACATCCAACAAGCATGTTAAATATTACCCGATTTGAAAATTTGAAATTTTCATTTCAAAATGGCGCATTCCCATAGGTTAAACACTTTGAATTGAACATTTTGACATGAAATTTGAATTTTTTAAAATTTTCTAATATTTGGCATGCATGTTTGGAATGACGTTAAAAATCAGCGTTCATATTAATCCCTTCAAATACTAGTCAAAAAAAATTTGGAACGCATTTTGTTCAACACTAACATAACAACAAGTAAAATTGGATATTTAACTTCATTTCATCATCATTTATAGACACCCACAATGACACTTTCTTTTCTTGCCATATCCAACAAGTATGGCAAATATTAGCCGATTTGAAAATTTTAAAATTTTCATGGTAAAATGGCCCATTTCCATAGGTTAACCCCTTCGAAAATTGCCATTTTGACATGAAAGTGAATTTTGAAATTATTTGAAATCGTGTTTGAATGACAAAAAATTGTGAAATTTCGTAAATTATTTCGAATAATTGAATGAAGTTTGAATCGTTTTGTTAAACACTAACATAACAACAAGTAAAATTAGTTTTTTAATGTCATTTGACCATTATTTATACGGGAACGTAATGAAACTTGATATTTTAGCCACATCCAACAAGCATGTTAAATATTACCCGATTAAAAACTTTTGAAATTTTCATTTCAAAATGGTGCATTCCCATAGGTTAACCACTTTGGAATTGAACATTTTGACATGAAATTTGAATTTTTTAAATTTTCTAATATTTGGCATGCATGTTTGGAATGACGAAAAATCAAGCGTTCGCCATATTAATCCCTTCAAATACTAGTCAAAAAAGTTTGAGCATTTTGTTCAACACAACATAACAACAAGTAAAATTGGATATTTAACTTCATTTGACCATCATTTATAGACACACAGCGATGACACTTTCTTTTCTTGCCATATCCAACAAGTATGGCAAATATTAACCGATTGAAAATTTTAAAATTTTTCATGTTAAAATGGCCCATTTCCATGGGATTCTTGAAAATTGCCATTTTGACATGAAAAATTAATTTTTTGGGAGGTGGCTGGTATTTTGAAATGCATGTTTGGAATGACAAAAAATTGAGGTTTCACCATCCGACCTTTCAAATAATAGTCAAATGAAGTTTGAATGCATTTTGTTCAACACTAACATAACAACAAGTAAAATTGGATTTTTCATGTCATTTGACCATTATTTATAGGGGAACCATAATGAAACTTGATATTTTAGCCACATCGACAAGCATGTTAAATATTACCCGATTTGAAAATTTTGAAATTTTCATTTCAAAATGGCGCGTTCCATGAGGTTAAACACTTTGGAATTGAACATTTTTGACATGAAATTTGAATTTTTTAAATTTTCTAATATTTGGCATGCATGTTTTGGAATGACGAAAAATCAGCGTTAGCCGTATAAATCTTCAAATACTAGTCAAAAATTTGAGCATTTTGTTCAACGGCAACATAACAACAAGTAAAATTGGATATTTAACTTCATTTGACCATCATTTATAGACACCGCGATGACACTTTCTTTTCTTGCCATATCCAACAAGTATGGCAAATATTAGCCGATTTGAAAATTTTAAAATTTTCATGTTAAAATGGCCCATTTCCATAGGTTAACTCTTCAAAATTGCCATTTTGACATGAAAATTGAATTTTTGAAATTGGCTAGTATTTGAAATGCATGTTTGGAATGACAAAAAATTGAGGTTTCACCGTGTTCGACCTTTCAAATAATAGTCAAATGAAGTTTGAATGCATTTTGTTCAACACTAACATAACAACAAGTAAAATTGGATTTTTAATGTCATTTGACCATTATTTATAGTGGAACCATAATGAAACTTGATATTTTAGCCACGTCAACAAGCATGTTAAATATTACCGTATTTGAAAATTTTGAAATTTTCATTTCAAAATGGCGCATTCCCATAGGTTAAACACTTTGGAATTGAACATTTTGACATGAAATTTGAATTTTTTTAAATTTTCTAATATTTGGCATGCATGGAATGACGAAAAATCAAGCGTTCGCCATATTAATCCCTTCAAATACTAGTCAAAATTTTGAACGCATTTTGTTCAACACTAACATAACAACAAGTAAAATTGGATATTTAACTTCATTTGACCATCATTTATAGACACCACAATGACACTTTCTTTTCTTGCCATATCCAACAAGTATGGCAAATATTAACTTGAAATTTTAAAATTTTCATGTTAAAATGGCCCATTTCCATAGGTTAGCCCCTTGAAAATTGCCATTTTGACATGAAAATTGAATTTTGAAATTGGCTAGTATTTAATGCATGTTTGGAATGACAAAAAATTAAAATTGCACCATGTTGACCTTTCAAATAATAGTCAAATGAAGTTTGAATGCATTTGTTCAACACTAACATAACAACAAGTAAAATTGGATTTTTTTAATGTCATTTGACCATTATTTATAGTGGAACATAATGAAACTTGATATTTTAGCCACATCCGACAAGCATGTTAAATATTACCCGATTTGAAAATTTGAAATTTTCATTTCAAAATGGCGCGTTCCCGTAGGTTAAACACTTTGGAATTGAACATTTTGACGCTTGAAATTAATTTTTAAATTTTCTCTATTTGGCATCGTATTTCAGAATGACGAAAAATCAAGCGTTCGCCGTAATGTCCTTGAATGCCTGAGTCAAAAAATTTGAACGCATTTTGTAACTAACATAACAACAAGTAAAATTGGATATTTAACTTCATTTGACCATCATTTATAGACACCACATTTGACAACTTTCTTTTCTTGCCATATCCGACAAGTATGGCAAATATTAGCGATTTGAAATTTTTAAAATTTTCATGTTAAAATGGCCCATTTCCATAGGTTAACCCCTTCGAAAATTGCCTTTTTGACATGAAAATTGAATTTACAAAATTGGCTAGTATTTGAAATGCATGTTTGGAATGACAAAAAATTGAGGTTTCACCATGTTCAGCCTTTCAAATAATAGTCAAATGAAGTTTGAATCATTTTGTTCAACACTAACATAACAACAAGTAAAATTGGATTTTTAATGTCATTTGACCATTATTTATGGGGGAACCGTAATGAAACTTGATATTTTAGCCACATTTGACAAGCATGTTAAATATTTTCCGATTTGAAAATTTTGAAATTTTCATTTTAGTAATTGCGCATTCACGTAGGATAAACACTTTGGAATTGAACATTTTGACATGAAATTTGAATTTTTTAAATTTTTTAATATTTGGCGTAAATGATTGGAATGAAAAAAAATCTAGCGTTCCCTATATTAATCACAACGAATACTAGTAGAAAAAATTTGAGAACGAATTTTGTTCAACACTAACATAACAACAAGTAAAATTGGATATTTAACTTCATTTTTGATCGTCGTTTATAGATTTCATATTGGCTTGCTTTCTTTTCTTATGCCATATCCAACAAGTATGGCAAATATTGGCCGATTTGAAAATTTTAAAATTTTCATGTTAAAATGGGCCATTTCCGTAGATTTAGCCCTTAGAAAATTGCACTTTTTTAGCGTGAAAATTTGAATTTTTTTAAATTGTGTAGGATTTGAAATGCATGTTTGGAATGACAAAAAATTGAGGTTTCACCGTATTGACCCTTTCAAATAATGAGCCGAATGAAGTTTGAATGCATTTTTGTTCAACTGCTGAGATAAGGACAAGTAAAATTGGATTTTTTTTAATGTCATTTGACCATTATTTATGGGGGAACCATAATGAAACTTGATATTTTAGCCACGTCGACAAAGCATGTTAAATATTACCCGATTTGAAAATTTTTGAAATTTTCATTTCAAAATAGCGCATTCCCATAGGTTAACCACTTTGGAATTGAACATTTTGACATGAAATTTGAATTATTTTAAATTTTCTAATATTTGGCATGCATGTTTGGAATGACGAAAAATCAAGCGTTCGCCATATTAATCCTTCAAATACTAGTCAAAAAATTTGAACGCATTTTGCATTTTCAACACTAACATAACAACAAGTAAAATTGGATATTTAGCTTCATTTGACCATCATTTATAGACACCACAATGACACTTTCTTTTCTTGCCATATCCAGCCAAGTATGGCAAATAATAGCGATTTGAAATTTTTAAAATTTTCTTGTTAAAATGGCCCGTTTCTAAAGGTTAACCCCTTCGAAAATTGCCATTTTGACATGAAAATTGAATTTTTGAAATTGGCTAGTATTTGAAATGCATGTTTGGAATGACAAAAAATTGAGGTTTCACCATGTTCACCTTTCAAATAATAGTCAAATGAAGTTTGAATGCATTTTGTTCAACACTAACATAACAACAAG
>JAUJYP020000902.1:37500-44488 GCA_030674075.2 Linum usitatissimum
TTTGACATGAAAATTGAATTTTTTGAAATTGGCTAGTATTTGAAATGCATGTTTGGAATGAAAAAAAATTGAGGTTTCACCATGTTCACCCTTTCAAATAATAGTCAAATGAAGTTTGAATGCATTTTGTTCAACACTAACATAACAACAAGTAAAATTGGATTTTTAATGTCATTTGACCATTATTTATAGGGGAACCATAATGAAACTTGATATTTTAGCCACATCCAACAAGCATGTTAAATATTACCCGATTTGAAAATTTTGAAATTTTCATTTCAAAATGGCGCATTCCCATAGGTTAAACACTTTGGAATTGAACATTTTGACATGAAATTTGAATTTTTTTAAATTTTCTAATATTTGGCATGCATGTTTGGAATGACGAAAAATCAAGCGTTCACCATATTAATCCCTTCAAATACTAGTCAAAAAAATTTGAACGCATTTTGTTCAACACTAACATAACAACAAGTAAAATTGGATATTTAACTTCATTTGACCATCATTTATAGACACACCACAATGACACTTTCTTTTCTTGCCATATCCAACAAGTATGGCAAATATTAGCCGATTTGAAAATTTTAAAATTTTCATGTTAAAATGGCCCATTTCCATAGGTTAACCCCTTCGAAAATTGCCATTTTGACATGAAAATTGAATTTTTTGAAATTGGCTAGTATTTGAAATGCATGTTTGGAATGACAAAAAATTGAGGTTTCACCATGTTCGGCCTTTCAAATAATAGTCAAATGAAGTTTGAATGCATTTTGTTCAACACTAACATAACAACAAGTAAAATTGGATTTTTAATGTCATTTGACCATTATTTATAGGGGAACCATAATGAAACTTGATATTTTAGCCACATCCAACAAGCATGTTAAATATTACCCGATTTGAAAACTTTTGAAATTTTCATTTCAAAATGGTGCATTCCCATAGGTTAACCACTTTGGAATTGAACATTTTGACATGAAATTTGAATTTTTTAAATTTTCTAATATTTGGCATGCATGTTTGGAATGACGAAAAATCAAGCGTTCACCATATTAATCCCTTCAAATACTAGTCGAAAAAGTTTGAGCGCATTTTGTTCATCACTTACATAACAACAAGTGCGAAATTGGATATTTAATGTCATTTGACCACATTATTTATAGGGTAACCATAATGAAACTTGATATTTTAGCCACATCAATGACATGTTAAATATTGCGACCTTTGAAAACTCTGACATTTTGACTTTCAAAATGGCGCATTCCCATAGGTTAACCACTTTGGAATTGAACATTTTGACATGAAATTTGAATTTTTAAATTGTCTAATATTTGGCATGCATCGTTTGAGAATAACGAAAAATCAAGCGTTCACCATATTACTCGCCGGAGAATACAAATCAAAAAAATTTGAGGGCATTTTGTTCAACCCTTTAACATAACAACAAGTAAAATTGGATATTTAACTTCATTTGACCATCATTTATAGACACACCACAATGACACTTTCTTTTTTTGCCATAACCAACAAGTAAGGTAAATATTAGCCGATTTGAAATTTTTAAAATTTTTATGTTAAATATGGTCCATTTCCATAGGTTAACCTCTTCGAAAATTGCCATTTTGACATGAAAATTGAATTTTTTTAAATTGGCTAGTATTTGAAATGCATGTTTGGAATGAAAAAAATTGAGGTTTCACCATGTTCACTTTTCAAATAATAAATAAATGAAGTTTGAATGCATTTTGTTCAACATCGACATAACAACAAGTAAAATTGGATTTTTAATGTCATTTCCGACCATTATTTATATGGGAACCATAATGAAACTTGATATTTTAGCCACATCCAACAAGCATGTTAAATATTACCCGATTTGAAAATTTTGAAATTTTCATTTCAAACGGCGCATTCCCATAGGTTAAACACTTTGGAATTGAACATTTTTACATGAAATTTGAATTTTTTAAAATTTCTAATATTTGGAATGCATGTTCGGAATGACGAAAAATCAAGCGTTCACCATATTAATCCCTTCAAATACTAGTCAAAAAAATTTGAACGCATTTTGTTCAACACTAACATAACAACAAGTAAAAATTGGATATTTAACTTCATTTGACCATCTATTTATAGACACACCACAATGACACTTTCTTTTCTTGCCATATCCAACAAGTAAGGCAAATATTAGCCGATTTGAAAATTTTAAAATTTTCATGGTAAAATAGCCCATTTCCATGGAGTTACTTTTTTAGAAAATTGCCATTTTGACATGAAAATTGAATTTTTGAAATTGGCTAGTATTTGAAATGCATGTTTGGAATGACAAAAAATTGAGGTTTCACCATGTTCGACCTTTCAAATAATAGTCAAATGAAGTTTGAATGCATTTTGTTCAGCTTTAACATGGGGACAAGTAAAATTGGATTTTTAATGTCATTTGACCATTATTTATAGAGGCTCCATAATGAAACTTGATATTTTAGCCACATCCAACAAGCGTGTTAAATATTTTTCGATTTGAAAATTTTGAAATTTTCATTTCAAAAACTCTGAAAAATTCCCATAGGTTAACCACTTTGGAATTGAACATTTTGACATGAAATTTGAATTTTTTTAGAATTTTTTAATATTTGACATGCATGTTTGGAATGACGAAAAATCAAGAAAGCGTTCACGTATTAATCCTTCAAATACTAGTCAAAAAAATTTGAACGCATTTTGTTCAACACTAACATAACAACAAGTAAAATTGGATATTTAACTTCATTTTTGACCATCATTTATAGACACGCCACAATGACACTTTCTTTTCTTGCCATATCTGACAAGTGAGCAAATATTAGCCGTTGAAATTTTAAAATTTTCATGTTAAAATATTTTTCCGCTAGGTTAACCCCTTCGAAAATTGCCATTTTGACGATGAAATAAATTATGAAAGTGGCTAGTATTTGAAAATGCATTTTGGAATGAAAAAAAATTGAGGTTTCACCATGTTCGACCTTTTCAAATAATAGTCAAATGAAGTTTTGAATGCATTTTTTTTTTGTTCAACAGTAACATACGACAAGTAAAATTGGATTTTTTTAATGTCATTTGACCATTATTTATAGGAGAACCATAATGAAACTTGATATTTTAGCCGTATCGACAAGCATGTTAAATATTACCTCGATTTGAAAATTTTGAAATTTTCATTTCAAAAATAGCGCATTCCAATAGGTTAAACACTTTGGAATTGAACATTTTGACATGAAATATTGAATTTTTTTAAATTTTCTAATATTTGGCATGCATATTTGGAATGACGAAAAATCAAGAGTTCACCAATTGAAATCCCTTGAAATGCTGGTCAAAAAAATTTGAACGCATTTTGTTCAACACCTAACATAGCGACAAGTAAAATTGGATATTTAACTTCATTTGACCATCATTTATAGACACAGCACTAGTGACGTTTTCTTTTCTTGCCATATCTGACAAGTATGGCAAATATTGCCGATTTGAAAATTTTAAAATTTTCATGTTAAAATAGTCCATTTCAGAATTTAACTCCTTCGAAAATTGCCATTTTGACCAGAAAAGTGAATTTTTTGAAATTGGCTAGTATTTAAATGTGTTTTGGAATGACAAAAAATTGAGGTTTTCCCTGTGTTCGACCTTTCAAATAATAGGTCAAATGAAGTTTGAATGCATTTTGTTCAACAATAACACTAACAACAAGTAAAAGTGGATTTTTAAGTCGGTTGACCATTTATTTATAGGGTAACCATAATGAAACTTGATATTTTAGCCACGTCAACTAACGTATTAAATATTACCCGATTTGAAAATTTTGAAATTTTCATTTCAAAATGACGCATTCCCGTAGGTTAACCACTTTTGAATTGAACATTTTGACATGAAATTTGAATTTTTTTTAAAGTTTTCTAATATTTGGCATGCATGTTCAGAATGACGAAAAATCAAGCGTTCACCATAGTAATCCCTTAAAATACTAGTCAAAAAAGTTTGAACGCATTTTTGTTCAACATTAACATAACAACAAGTAAAATTGGATTTTAACTTCATTTGACCATCATTTATAGACATACCACGATGACACTTTCTTTTCTTGCCATATCTGACAAGCCAAAGCAAATATTAGCCGTATTGAAATTTCTAAAAATTTCATGGTAAAATGGCCATTTCCAGTAGGTTGAACCCTTCGAAAATTGCCATTTTGACATGAAAATTGAAATTTTTTGAAATTGGCTAGTATTTGAAATGCATGTTTGGAATGACAAAAATTGAGGTTTCACCGTGTTGACCTTTCAAATAATAGTCAAATGAAGTTTGAATGCATTTTGTTCCAACACTAACATAACAACAAGTAAAATTGGATTTTTAATGTCATTTGACCATTATTTATGTTGTGAAATCCAAAGTAAAACTTGATATTTTAGCCACATCCAACAAGCATGTTAAATATTACCCGATTTGAAAAATTTTGAAATTTTCATTTCAAAATGGCGCATTCCATATACATGTTAACCACTTTGGAATTGAACATTTTGACATGAAATTTGAATTTTTTAAATTTTCTAATATTTGGCACGCATGTTCTGAATGACGAAAAATCAAGCGTTCACCCGTATTAATCCCTTCAAATACTAGTCAAAAAAATTTGAACGCATTTTGTTCAGACACTAACATAACAACAAGTAAAATTGGATATTTAACTTCATTTAACCACCATTTATAGACAAACACCACGGTAATGACACTTTCTTTTTCTTGCCATTAATCCAACAAGTTTTTCAAATAATTTAGCCGTTTTGAAATTTTTAAATTTTCATGTTAAAATGGCCCATTTCCATAGAAAGTTAACCCCTTCGAAAATTGCCATTTTGACATGAAAAATTGAATTTTTTGAAATTGGCTAGTATTTGAAATGCATGTTTGGAATGAAAAATTGAGGTTTCACCATGTTAACCTTTCAAATAATAGTCAAATGAAGTTTGAATACATTTTGTTCAACTTTAACATTAACAACAAGTAAAATTGGATTTTTAATATGTCATTTGACCATTATTTATAGAGGGGAACATTAATGAAACTTGATATTTTAGCCACATCCAGCAAACGTGTTAAATATTACCCGATTTGAAAATTTTGAAATTTTCATTTCAAAATGGCGCATTCCCAGTAGGTTAACCACTTTGGAATTGAACATTTTGACATGAAATTTGAATTTTTTTAAAAATTTTCTAATATTTGGCATGCATGTTTGGAGTGACGAAAAATCAAGCGTTAACCATATTAATCCCTTGAATGTTTAGTCAAAAATGATTTGAACGCATTTTGTTCATCTTAACATAACAACAAGTAAAATTGGATATTTAACTTCATTTGACCATCATTTATAGACACACCACAATGACACTTTCTTTTCTTGCCATATCCAACAAGTATGGCAAATATTAGCCGATTTGAAATTTTTAAAATTTGCTTGTTAAAATGGCCATTTCCATAGGTTAACCCCCCCGAAAATTGCCATTTTGACATGAAAAGTGAATTTTGAAATTGGCTAGTATTTGAAATGCATGTTTGGAATGACAAAAAATTGAGGTTTTAGGTATTCACCCTTTCAAATAATAGTGAATGAAGTTTGAATGCGATTTTGTTCAACACTAACATAACAACAAGTAAAATTGGATTTTTTAATGTCATTTGACCATTATTTATGAGAACCATAGCCAAACTTGATATTTTAGCCACATCAAACTAGCATGTCAAATATTACCGTTTGAAAATTTTGAAATTTTCATTTCAAAATGGCGCATTCCCATAGGTTAAACACTTTGGGAATTGAACATTTTGACATGAAATTTGAATTTTTAAATTTTTTAATATTTGGCATGCATGTTTGGAATGACGGAAATCAGCGTTCACCATGTAATCCCTTGAGGCTAGTCAAAAAAATTTGAACGCATTTTGTTCAACACTAACATAACAACAAGTAAAATTGGATATTTAACTTCATTTGATGCGTCAGTTATAGACACACCATGATGACACTTTCTTTTAACTTGCCATATCTGACAAGTATGGCAAATATTGGCCGATTTGAAAATTTTAAAATTTGCATGTTAAAATGGCCCATTTCCATAGGTTAACCCCTTCGAAAATTGCCATTTTGACATGAAAAATTAATTTTTTGAGGTAGTAGTATTTGAATGCATGTTTGGAGCAACAAAAATTGAGTTTCGCATTAATTGAAGCCTTTCAAATAATAGTCAAATGAAGTTTGAATGCATTTGTTCGGCACTAACATAACAACAAGTAAAAGTGGATTTTAATGTCATTTGACCATTATTTATGGGGAACCATAATGAAACTTGATATTTTAGCCACATCCAACAAGCATGTTAAATATTACCCGATTTGAAAATTTTGAAATTTTCATTTCAAAATGGCGCATTCCCATAGGTTAACCACTTTGGAATTGAACATTTTGACATGAAATTTGAATTTTTAAATTTTCTAATATTTGGCATGCATGTTTGGGACGAAAAATCAAGCGTTCACCATATTAATCCCTTCAAATACTAGTCAAAAATTTGAACGCATTTTGTTCAACACTAACATAACAACAAGTAAAATTGGATATTTAACTTCATTTGACCATCATTTATAGACACACCACAATGACACTTTCTTTTCTTGCCATATCCAACAAGTATGGCAAATATTAGCCGATTTGAAAATTTTAAAATTTTCATGTTAAAATGGCCCATTTCCATAGGTTAACCCCTTCGAAAATTGCCATTTTGACATGAAAATTGAATTTTTGAAATTGGCTAGTGAAATGCATGTTTGGAATGACAAAAAATTGAGGTTTCACCATGTTCGGCCTTTCAAATAATAGTCAAATGAAGTTTGAATGCATTTTGTTCAACACTAACATAACAACAAGTAAAATTGGATTTTTAATGTCATT
>JAUJYP020000903.1:0-44457 GCA_030674075.2 Linum usitatissimum
TTACACAACGCCTTCTCCACCTCAAAACTACTTAGAATTTCGATGTTGAACTCTTGAAATTAATTTGTGAAGCTATTTGAGGATATCAAGCTTGTTTAACAATATAATATCTATCTCTTTTGCTCTAACCTCAAACCTAGTGTTTTTGTAGGATTCGTGCACTCTCCGAGACTCGTTTTGTGCGAAGGTCCACCTAGGTCAAGAGTGTATAAACCAAAATATTAAAGAGCGTATCGAAAAACACGAAGTACTTGAATAATCATTAATTTTCTATCCTAGTGTTTGAGATATAAGATTCATACATCAACTCTAATACAATGAAAGAAGACAAACAAAAGACATGGGGATGTTAGTCGAAGTTTTTGGTTCGAACAATTGGACATGTCTATATACAGCCATAGTATTTGGAATCGATAGGTTTGAGCAATCATGAAAATCCATGGTTACACAACGCCTTCTCTACCTCAAAACTACTCAGAATTTCAATATTGAACTCTTCAAACTAAATTGTGATGTTAGTAGAGGATATCAAGCTTGTTTAAGAATGTAATATATATCTCTCTCGGTCTAACCTCAAACCTAGTGTTTTTCTCGGATTCTGTGCACTGTCCGAGACTATTTTGTGTGAACATCCGACTAGGTCAAGAGTGGCTCCAACAAAATGCATAAGAGCATGTCGAAAAACACGAAGTACTTCGAATAATGATTCTTTTTTTCAATCCTAGTGTTTGAGATACAAGACGCATACATCAACTCTAATACCATGAAGAAGACAAACAAAAGAGATGGGGATGTTAGTCGAAGTTTTTGGTTCGGAAAATTGGACATGTCTATATAGAGTCATAGTATTTGGAATCAATAGGTTTGAGCAATCATGAAAATCCATGGTTACACAACGCCTTCTCCACCTCAAAACTACTTAGAATTTCGATGTTGAACTCTTGAAATTAATTTGTGAAGCTATTTGAGGATATCAAGCTTGTTTAACAATATAATATCTATCTCTTTTGCTCTAACCTCAAACCTAGTGTTTTTGTAGGATTCCGTGCACTCTCCGAGACCGTTTTGTGCGAAGGTCCACCTAGGTCAAGAGTGTATAAACCAAAATATTAAAGAGCGTATCGAAAAACACGAAGTACTTGAATAATCATTAATTTTCTATCCTAGTGTTTGAGATATAAGATTCATACATCAACTCTAATACAATGAAGAAGACGAACAAAAGACATGGGGATGTTAGTCGAAGTTTTTGGTTCGAACAATTGGACATGTCTATATACGAACATAGTATTTGGAATCGATAGGTTTGAGCAATCATGAAAATCCATGGTTACACAACGCCTTCTCTACCTCAAAACTACTCGAATTTCAATATTGAACTCTTCAAACTAAATTGTGATGTTAGTAGAGGATATCAAGCTTGTTTAAGAATGTAATATATATCTCTCTCGGTCTAACCTCAAACCTAGTGTTTTTCTAGGATACTGTGCACTGTGCGAGACTATTTTGTGTGAACATCCAGCTAGGTCAAGAGTGGCTCCAACAAAATGCATAAGAGCATGTCGAAAAACACGAAGTACTTGAATAATGATTCTTTTTTCAATACTAGTGTTTCGTATACAAGACGCATACATCAACTCTAATACCATGAAGAAGACAAACAAAAGAGATGGGGATGTTAGTCGAAGTTTTTGGTTCGGAAAATTGGACATGTCTATATAGAGTCATAGTATTTGGAATCAATAGGTTTGAGCAATCATGAAAATCCATGGTTACACAACGCCTTCTCCACCTCAAAACTACTTAGAATTTCGATGTTGAACTCTTGAAATTAATTTGTGAAGCTATTTGAGGATATCAAGCTTGTTTAACAATATAATATCTATCTCTTTTGCTCTAACCTCAAACCTAGTGTTTTTGTAGGATTCGTGCACTCTCCGAGACTCGTTTTGTGCGAAGGTCCAACTAGGTCAAGAGTGTATAAACCAAAATATTAAAGAGCGTATCGAAAAACACGAAGTACTTGAATAATCATTAATTTTCTATCCTAGTGTTTGAGATACAAGATTCATACATCAACTCTAATACAATGAAGAAGACGAACAAAAGAGATGGGGATGTTAGTCGAAGTTTTTGGTTCGAACAATTGGACATGTCTATATACAAGTCATAGTATTTGGAATCGATAGGTTTGAGCAATCATGAAAATCCATGGTTACACAACGCCTTCTCTACCTCAAAACTACTCATAATTTCAATATTGAACTCTTCAAACTAAATTGTGATGTTAGTAGAGGATATCAAGCTTGTTTAAGAATGTAATATATATCTCTCTCGGTCTAACCTCAAACCTAGTGTTTTTCTAGGATTCTGTGCACTGTGCGAGACTATTTTGTGTGAACATCCACCTAGGTCAAGAGTGGCTCTAACAAAATGCATAAGAGCATGTCGAAAAACACGAAGTACTTGAATAATGATTCTTTTTTCAATCCTAGTGTTTGAGATACAAGACGCATACATCAACTCTAATACCATGAAGAAGACAAACAAAAGAGATGGGGATGTTAGTCGAAGTTTTTGGTTCGGAAAATTGGACATGTCTATATAGAGTCATAGTATTTGGAATCAATAGGTTTGAGCAATCATGAAAATCCATCGTTACACAATGCCTTCTCCACCTCAAAACTACTTCGAATTTCGATGTTGAACTCTTTAAAGTAATTTGTGAAGCTATTTGAGGATATCAAGCTTGCTTAAGAATGTAATATCTATCCCTTTTGCTCTAACCTCAAACCTAGTGTTTTTGTAGATTCTATGCACTCTCCGAGACTGTTTTGTTCAAAGATACAGCTAGGTCAAGAGTGTATAAACCAAAATATAAAAGAGCGTATCCAAAAACACGAAGTACTTGAATAATCATTCATTTTCTATCCTAGTGTTTTAGATACAAGATTCATACATCAACTCTAATACAATGAAGAAGACGAACAAAAGAGATGGGGATGTTAGTCGAAGTTTTTGGTTCGAACAATTGGACATGTCTATATAGAGTCATGGTATTTGGAATCGATAGGTTTGAGCAATCATGAAAATCCATGGTTACACAACGCCTTCTCTACCTCAAAACTACTCATAATTTCAATATTGAACTCTTCAAACTAAATTGTGATGTTAGTAGAGGATATCAAGCTTGTTTAAGAATGTAATATATATCTCTCTCGGTCTAACCTCAAACCTAGTGTTTTTCTAGGATCTCTGCTCTCGTGCGAGACTATTTTGTATGAACATCCAGCTAGGTCAAGAGTGGCTCCAACAAAATGCATAAGAGCATGTCGAAAAACACGAAGTACTTGAATAATGATTCTTTTTTCAATCCTAGTGTTTGAGATGCAAGACGCATACATCAACTCTAATACCATGAAGAAGACAAACAAAAGAGATGGGGATGTTAGTCGAAGTTTTTGGTTCGGAAAATTGGACATGTCTATATAGAGTCATAGTATTTGGAATCAATAGGTTTGAGCAATCATGAAAATCCATCGTTACACAATGCCTTCTCCACCTCAAAACTTTTCTGAATTTCGATGTTGAACTCTTTAAAGTAACTGTGAAGCTATTTGAGGATATCAAGCTTGCTTAAGAATGTAATATCTATCCCTTTGCTCTAACCTCAAACCTAGTGTTTTTGTAGGATTCTATGCACTCTCCGAGACTGTTTTGTTCAAAGATACAGCTAGGTCAAGAGTGTATAAACCAAAATATAAAAGAGCGTATCGAAAAACACGAAGTACTTGAATAATCATTCATTTTCGATCCTAGTGTTTGAGATACAAGATGCATACATCAACTCTAATACCATGAAGAAGACGAACAAAAGAGATGGGGATGTTAGTCGAAGGTTTTGGTTTGGAAAATTGGACATGTCTATATAGAGTCATAGTATTTGGAATCAATAGGTTTGAGCAATCATGAAAATCCATGGTTACACAACGCCTTCTCCACCTCAAAACTACTTAGAATTTCGATGTTGAACTCTTGAAATTAATTTGTGAAGCTATTTGAGGATATCAAGCTTGTTTAACAATATAATATCTATCTCTTTTGCTCTAACCTCAAACCTAGTGTTTTTGTAGGATTCTCGTGCACTCTCCGAGACTCGTTTTGTGCGAAGGTCCAACTAGGTCAAGAGTGTATAAACCAAAATATTAAAGAGCGTATCGAAAAACACGAAGTACTTGAATAATCATTAATTTTCTATCCTAGTGTTTGAGATATAAGATTCATACATCAACTCTAATACAATGAAGAAGACGAACAAAAGACATGGGGATGTTAGTCGAAGTTTTTGGTTCGAACAATTGGACATGTCTATATACAGTCATAGTATTTGGAATCGATAGGTTTGAGCAATCATGAAAATCCATGGTTACACAACGCCTTCTCTACCTCAAAACTACTCGGAATTTCAATATTGAACTCTTCAAACTAAATTATGATGTTAGTAGAGGATATCAAGCTTGTTTAAGAATGTAATATATATCTCTCTCGGTCTAACCTCAAACCTAGTGTTTTTCTAGGATTCTGTGCACTGTGCGAGACTATTTTGTGTGAACATCCAGCTAGGTCAAGAGTGGCTCCAACAAAATGCATAAGAGCATGTCGAAAAACACGAAGTACTTGAATAATGATTCTTTTTTCAATACTAGTGTTTCAGATACAAGACGCATACATCAACTCTAATACCATGAAGAAGACAAACAAAAGAGATGGGGATGTTAGTCGAAGTTTTTGGTTCGGAAAATTGGACATGTCTATATAGAGTCATAGTATTTGGAATCAATAGGTTTGAGCAATCATGAAAATCCATGGTTACACAACGCCTTCTCCACCTCAAAACTACTTAGAATTTCGATGTTGAACTCTTGAAATTAATTTGTGAAGCTATTTGAGGAAATCAAGCTTGTTTAACAATGTAATATCTATCTCTTTTGCTCTAACCTCAAACCTAGTGTTTCTGTAGGATTCTGTGCACTCTCCGAGACTGTTTTGTGCGAAGGTCCAGCTAGGTCAAGAGTCTATAAACCAAAATATTAAAGAGCGTATCCAAAAACACGAAGTACTTGAATAATCATTCATTTTCTATCCTAGTGTTTGAGATACAAGATTCATACATCAACTCTAATACAATGAAGAAGACGAACAAAAGAGATGGGGATGTTAGTCGAAGTTTTTGGTTCGAACAATTGGACATGTCTATATAGAGTCATAGTATTTGGAATCGATAGGTTTGAGCAATCATGAAAATCCATGGTTACACAACGCCTTCTCTACCTCAAAACTACTCATAATTTCAATATTGAACTCTTCAAACTAAATTGTGATGTTAGTAGAGGATATCAAGCTTGTTTAAGAATGTAATATATATCTCTCTCGGTCTAACCTCAAACCTAGTGTTTTTCTAGGATTCTATGTCTCGTGCGAGACTATTTTGTATGAACATCCAGCTAGGTCAAGAGTGGCTCCAACAAAATGCATAAGAGCATGTCGAAAAACACGAAGTACTTGAATAATGATTCTTTTTTCAATCCTAGTGTTTGAGATGCAAGACGCATACATCAACTCTAATACCATGAAGAAGACAAACAAAAGAGATGGGGATGTTAGTCGAAGTTTTTGGTTCGGAAAATTGGACATGTCTATATAGAGTCATAGTATTTGGAATCAATAGGTTTGAGCAATCATGAAAATCCATCGTTACACAATGCCTTCTCCACCTCAAAACTATTCTGAATTTCGATGTTGAACTCTTTAAAGTAATCTGTGAAGCTATTTGAGGATATCAAGCTTGCTTAAGAATGTAATATCTATCCCTTTTGCTCTAACCTCAAACCTAGTGTTTTTGTAGGATTCTATGCACTCTCCGAGACTGTTTTGTTCAAAGATACAGCTAGGTCAAGAGTGTATAAACCAAAATATAAAAGAGCGTATCGAAAAACACGAAGTACTTGAATAATCATTCATTTTCGATCCTAGTGTTTGAGATACAAGATGCATACATCAACTCTAATACCATGAAGAAGACGAACAAAAGAGATGGGGATGTTAGTCAAAGGTTTTGGTTTGGAAAATTGGACATGTCTATATAGAGTCATAGTATTTGGAATCAATAGGTTTGAGCAATCATGAAAATCCATGGTTACACAACGCCTTCTCCACCTCAAAACTACTTAGAATTTCGATGTTGAACTCTTGAAATTAATTTGTGAAGCTATTTGAGGATATCAAGCTTGTTTAACAATATAATATCTATCCCTTTTGCTCTAACCTCAAACCTAGTGTTTTTGTAGGATTTCGTGCACTCTCCGAGATCGTTTTGTGCGAAGGTCCAGCTAGGTCAAGAGTGTATAAACCAAAATATTAAAGAGCGTATCGAAAAACACGAAGTACTTGAATAATCATTAATTTTCTATCCTAGTGTTTGAGATATAAGATTCATACATCAACTCTAATACAATGAAGAAGACGAACAAAAGACATGGGGATGTTAGTCGAAGTTTTTGGTTCGAACAATTGGACATGTCTATATACGAGTCATAGTATTTGGAATCGATAGGTTTGAGCAATCATGAAAATCCATGGTTACACAACGCCTTCTCTACCTCAAAACTACTCAGAATTTCAATATTGAACTCTTCAAACTAAATTGTGATGTTAGTAGAGGATATCAAGCTTGTTTAAGAATGTAATATATATCTCTCTCGGTCTAACCTCAAACCTAGTGTTTTTCTAGGATTCTGTGCACTGTGCGAGACTATTTTGTGTGAACATCCAACTAGGTCAAGAGTGGCTCCAACAAAATGCATAAGAGCATGTCGAAAAACACGAAGTACTTGAATAATGATTCTTTTTTCAATACTAGTGTTTCAGATACAAGACGCATACATCAACTCTAATACCATGAAGAAGACAAACAAAAGAGATGGGGATGTTAGTCGAAGTTTTTGGTTCGGAAAATTGGACATGTCTATATAGAGTCATAGTATTTGGAATCAATAGGTTTGAGCAATCATGAAAATCCATGGTTACACAACGCCTTCTCCACCTCAAAACTACTTAGAATTTCGATGTTGAACTCTTGAAATTAATTTGTGAAGCTATTTGAGGAAATCAAGCTTGTTTAACAATGTAATATCTATCTCTTTTGCTCTAACCTCAAACCTAGTGTTTCTGTAGGATTCTGTGCACTCTCCGAGACTGTTTTGTGCGAAGGTCCAGCTAGGTCAAGAGTCTATAAACCAAAATATTAAAGAGCGTATCCAAAAACACGAAGTACTTGAATAATCATTCATTTTCTATCCTAGTGTTTGAGATACAAGATTCATACATCAACTCTAATACAATGAAGAAGACGAACAAAAGAGATGGGGATGTTAGTCGAAGTTTTTGGTTCGAACAATTGGACATGTCTATATAGAGTCATAGTATTTGGAATCGATAGGTTTGAGCAATCATGAAAATCCATGGTTACACAACGCCTTCTCTACCTCAAAACTACTCATAATTTCAATATTGAACTCTTCAAACTAAATTGTGATGTTAGTAGAGGATATCAAGCTTGTTTAAGAATGTAATATATATCTCTCTCGGTCTAACCTCAAACCTAGTGTTTTTCTAGGATTCTATGCTCTGTGCGAGACTATTTTGTATGAACATCCAACTAGGTCAAGAGTGGCTCCAACAAAATGCATAAGAGCATGTCGAAAAACACGAAGTACTTGAATAATGATTCTTTTTTCAATCCTAGTGTTTCAGATACAAGACGCATACATCAACTCTAATACCATGAAGAACACAAACAAAAGAGATGGGGATGTTAGTCGAAGTTTTTGGTTCGGAAAATTGGACATGTCTATATAGAGTCATAGTATTTGGAATCAATAGGTTTGAGCAATCATGAAAATCCATCGTTACACAATGCCTTCTCCACCTCAAAACTATTCGAATTTCGATGTTGAACTCTTTAAAGTAATCGTGAAGCTATTTGAGGATATCAAGCTTGCTTAAGAATGTAATATCTATCCCTTTTGCTCTAACCTCAAACCTAGTGTTTTTGTAGGATTCTATGCACTCTCCGAGACTGTTTTGTTCAAAGATACAGCTAGGTCAAGAGTGTATAAACCAAAATATAAAAGAGCGTATCGAAAAACACGAAGTACTTGAATAATCATTCATTTTCGATCCTAGTGTTTGAGATACAAGATGCATACATCAACTCTAATACCATAAAGAAGACGAACAAAAGAGATGGGGATGTTAGTCGAAGGTTTTGGTTTGGAAAATTGGACATGTCTATATAGAGTCATCGTATTTGGAATCTATAGGTTTGAGCAATCATGAATATCCATGGTTACACAATGCCTTCTCTACCTCAAAACTACTCAGAATTTCGATGTTGAACTCTTGAAACTAATCTGTGAAGCTATTTGAGGATATCAAGCTTGTTTAACAATGTAATATATATCTCTTCTGCTCTAACCTCAAACCTAGTGTTTTTGTAGGATTCTGTGCACTCTCCGAGACTGTTTTGTGCGAAGATTCAGCTAGGTCAAGAGTGTATAAACCAAAATATAAAAGAGCGTATCGAAAAACACGAAGTACTTGAATAATGATTCATTTTCGATCATAGTGTTTGAGATACAAGATGCATACATCAACTCTAATACCATGAAGAAGACGAACAAAAGAGATGGGGATCTTAGTCGAAGTTTTTTGGTTCGGACAATTGGACATGTCTATATAGAGTCATAGTATTTGTAATCTATAGGTTTGAGCAATCATAAAAATCCATTGTTACGAACGCCTTCTCCACCTCAAAACTACTCGAATTTCGATGTTGAACTCTTCAAACTAAATTGTGAAATGATTAGAAGACATCAAGCTTGTTTAAGAATGTAACATCTATCTCTCTCGCTCTAACCTCGAAGCTAGGTTTTTTATAGGATTCTGTGCATTGTTCGAGACTATTTTTTGTGAAGATCCAGCTAGGTCAAGAGTGGATACACCAAAATGTATAAGAGCATGTCGAAAAACACGAAGTACTTGAATAATGATTCATTTCGATACTAGTGTTTGAGATACAAGATGCATACATCAACTCTAATACCATGAAGAAGACGAACAAAAGAGATGGGGATGTTAGTCGAAGTTTTTGGTTCGGACAATTGGACATGTCTATATAGAGTCATAGTATTTGGAATCGATAGGTTTGAGCAATCATGAAAATCCATGGTTACACAATGCCTTCTCTACCTAAAAACTACTCAGAATTACGATATTGAACTCTTCAAATTAAATTGCGAAATTATTAGAGGATATCAAGCTTGTTTAAGATTGTAATATCTATCTCTCTCGGTCTAACCTCAAACCTAGTGTTTTTCTAGGATTCTGTGCACTGTCCGAGACTATTTTGTTTGAACATCCAGCTAGGTCAAGAGTGGATACACCAAAATGCATAAGAGCATGTCGAAAAACACGAAATACTTGAATAATGATTCTTTTTTCGATCCTAGTGTTTGAGATACAAGACTCATACATCAACTCTAATACCATGAAGAAGACAAACAAAAGAGATGGGGATGTTAGTCGAAGTTTTTGGTTCGGAAAATTGGACATGTATATTTAGAGTCATAGTATTTGGAATCTATAGGTTTGAGCAATCATAAAAATCCATGGTTACAGAACGCCTTGTCCACCTCAAAACTACTCTGAATTTCGATGTTGAACTCTTCAAACTAAATTTTGAAATGATTAGAAGATATCAAGCTTCTTTAATTATGTAACATCTATCTCTCTCGCTCTAACCTCAAACCTAGGTTTTTTGTAGGATTCTCTGCATTGTTCGATACTATTTTGTGCGAAGATCCAGCTAGGTCAAGAGTGTATAAACCAAAATATAAAAGAGCGTATCGAAAAACATGAAGTACTTGAATAATGATTCATTTTCGATCCTAGTATTTGAGATACAAGATGCATACATCAACTCTAATACCATGAAGAAGACGAACAAAAGAGATGGGGATGTTAGTCGAAGTTTTTGGTTCGGACAATTGGACATGTCTATATATAGTCATGGTATTTGGAATCGATAGGTTTAAGAAATCATGAAAATCCATGGTTACACAACGCCTTCTCCACCTCAAAACTACTCTGAATTTCGATGTTGAACTCTTCAAGCTAATATGTGAAGCTATTTGTGGATATCAAGCTTGTTTAAGAATGTAATATCTATCTCTTTCGCTCTAACCTCAAACCTAGTGTTTTTGTAGGATTCTTTGCACTTTCCGAGACTGTTTTGTGTGAAGATTCAGCTAGGTCAAGAGTGTATAAACTAAAATATAAAAGAGCGTATTGAAAAACATGAAGTACTTGAATAATGATTCATTTTCGATCCTAGTGTTTGAGATACAAGATGCATACATCAACTCTAATACCATGAAGAAGACGAACAAAAGAGATGGGGATGTTAGTCGAAGTTTTTGGTTCGAAAAATTGGACATGTCTATATAGAGTCATAGTATTTGGAATTAATAGGTTTGAGCAATCATGAAAATCCATGGTTACACAACGCCTTCTCCACCTCAAAACTACTCGAATTTCGATGTTCAACTCTTCAAGCTAATCCGTGAAGCTATTTGAGGATATCAAGCTTGTTTAAGAATGTAATATCTATCTCTTTTGCTCTAACCTAAAACCTAGTGTTTTTGTAGGATTCTATGCACTCTCGAGACCGTTTTTTGCGAAGATCCAACTAGGTCAAGAGTGTATAAACCAAAATATAAAAGAGTTTATCGAAAAACACGAAGTACTTGAATAACGATTCTTTTCCGATCCTAGTGTTTGAGATACAAGGCGCATACATCAACTCTAATACCATGAAGAAGACGAACAAAAGAGATGGGGATGTTTGACGAAGTTTTTGGTTCGGAAAATTGGACATGTCTATATAGAGTCATAGTATTTGGAATTAATAGGTTTGAGCAATCATGAAAATCCATGGTTACACAACGCCTTCTCCTCCTCAAAACTACTCCGAATTTCGATGTTGAACTCTTCAAACTAATCCGTGAAGCTATTTGAGGATATCAAGCTTGTTTAAGAATGTAATATCTATCTCTTTTGCTCTAACCTCAAACCTAGTGTTTTTGTAGGATTTCGTGCACTCTCCGAGACTCGTTTTGTGCGAAGATCTAGCTAGGTCAAAAGTGTATAAACAAAAAAATAAAAGAGCGTATCGAAAAACACAAACTACTTGAATAATGATTCATTTTCGATCCTAGCGTTTGAGATACAAGATGCATACATCAACCCTAATATCATGAAGAAGTCGAACAAAAGAGATGGGGATGTTAGTCGAAGTTTTTGGTTCGGACAATTGGACATGTCTATATAGAGTCATGGTATTTGCAATCGATAGGTTTGAGCAATCATGAAAATCCATAGTTACAGAATGCCTTCTCCACCTCAAAACTACTCAGAATTTCAATGTTGAACTCTTCAAACTAAATTGTGAAGTGATTAGAGGATATCAAGTTTGTTTAAGAATGTAATATCTATCTGTCTCGCTCTAACCTCAAACCTAGTGTTTTTGTAGGATTTTGTGCACTGTCCGAGACTATTTTTTGTGAAGATCCAGCTAGGACAAGACTGGATACACCAAAATGAATAAGAGCATGTCGAAAAACACGAAGTACTTGAATAATGATTCTTTTTCGATCCTAGTGTTTGAGATACAAGGCGCATACATCAACTCTAATACCATGAAGAAGACGAACAATAGAGATGGGGATGTTAGCCGAAGTTTTTGGTTCGGAATATTGAAAATGTCTATATAGAGTCATAGTATTTGGAATCAATAGGTTTGAGCAATCATGAAAATCCATGGTTAAACAACGCCTTCTCCACCTCAAAACTACTCTGAATTTCGATGTTGAACTCTTCAAACTAATCTGTGAAGCTATTTGAGGATATCAAGCTTTTTTAAGAATTTAATATCTATCTCTTTTACTCTAACCTCAAACCTAGTGTTTTTGTAGGATTCTATGCACTCTCTGAGACTGTTTTTTGCGAAGATCCAACTAGGTCAAGAGTGTATAAACCAAAATATAAAAGAGTTTATCGAAAAACACGAAGTACTTGAATAACGATTCTTTTCCGATCCTAGTGTTTGAGATACAAGGCGCATACATCAACTCTAATACCATGAAGAAGACGAACAAAAGAGATGGGGATGTTTGACGAAGTTTTTGGTTCGGAAAATTGGACATGTCTATATAGAGTCATAGTATTTGAAATTAATAGGTTTGAGCAATCATGAAAATCCATGGTTACACAACGCCTTCTCCTCCTCAAAACTACTCTGAATTTCGATGTTGAACTCTTCAAACTAATCTGTGAAGCTATTTGAGGATATCAAGCTTGTTTAAGAATGTAATATCTATCTCTTTTGCTCTAACCTCAAACCTAGTGTTTTTGTAGGATTCTGTGCACTCTCCGAGACTGTTTTGTGCGAAGATCTAGCTAGGTCAAAAGTGTATAAACAAAAAAATAAAAGAGCGTATCGAAAAACACAAACTACTTGAATAATGATTCATTTTCGATCCTAGCGTTTGAGATACAAGATGCATACATCAACCCTAATATCATGAAGAAGTCGAACAAAAGAGATGGGGATGTTAGTCGAAGTTTTTGGTTCGGACAATTGGACATGTCTATATAGAGTCATGGTATTTGCAATCGATAGGTTTGAGCAATCATGAAAATCCATAGTTACAGAATGCCTTCTCCACCTCAAAACTACTCAGAATTTCGATGTTGAACTCTTCAAACTAAATTGTGAAGTGATTAGAGGATATCAAGTTTGTTTAAGAATGCAATATCTATCTGTCTCGCTCTAACCTCAAACCTAGTGTTTTTGTAGGATTTTGTGCACTGTCCGAGACTATTTTTTGTGAAGATCCAGCTAGGACAAGACTGGATACACCAAAATGAATAAGAGCATGTCGAAAAACACGAAGTACTTGAATAATGATTCTTTTTCGATCCTAGTGTTTGAGATACAAGGCGCATACATCAACTCTAATACCATGAAGAAGACGAACAATAGAGATGGGGATGTTAGCCGAAGTTTTTGGTTCGGAATATTGAAAATGTCTATATAGAGTCATAGTATTTGGAATCAATAGGTTTGAGCAATCATGAAAATCCATGGTTAAACAACGCCTTCTCCACCTCAAAACTACTCTGAATTTCGATGTTGAACTCTTCAAACTAATCTGTGAAGCTATTTGAGGATATCAAGCTTTTTTAAGAATTTAATATCTATCTCTTTTACTCTAACCTCAAACCTAGTGTTTTTGTAGGATTCAATGCACTCTCCGAGACTGTTTTGTGCGAAGATCCAGCTAGGTCAAGAGTGTATAAACCAAAATATAAAAGAGCGTATCGAAAAACATGAAGTACTTGAATAATGATTCATTTTCGATCCAAGTGTTTGAGATACAAGATGCATACATCAACTCTAATACCATGAAGAAGACGAACAAAAGAGATGGGGATGTTAGTCGAAGTTTTTGGTTCGGAAAGTTGGACATGTCTATATGGAGTCATAGTATTTGGAATTAATAGGTTTGAGCAATCATGAAAATCCATGGTTACACAACGCCTTCTCCACCTCAAAACTACTCTAAATTTCGATGTTGAACTCTTCAAACTAATCCGTGAAGCTATTTGAGGATATCAAGCTTGTTTAAGAATGTAATATCTATCTCTTTTGCTCTAACCTCAAACCTAGTGTTTTTGTAGGATTCTGTGCACTCTCCGAGACTGTTTTGTGCGAAGATCCAGCTAGGTCAAGAGTGTATAAGCCAAAAAATAAAAGAGCGTATCGAAAAACACGAAGTACTTGAATAATGATTCATTTTCGATCCTAGTGTTTGAGATACAAGATGCATACATCAATTCTAATACCAAGAAGAAGTCGAACAAAATAGATGGGGATGTTAGTCGAAGTTTTTGGTTCGGAAATTGGACATGTCTATATAGAGTCATGGTATTTTGAATTAGGTTTGAGCAATCATGAAAATCCATGTTTACAGAACACCTTCTCCACCTCAAAACTACTATGAATTTCGATGTTGAACTCTTCAAACTAATCTATGAAGCTATTTGAGGATATCAAGCTTGTTTAAGAATGTAATATCTATCTCTTTTGCCCTAACCTCAAACCTAGTGTTTTTGTAGGATTCGTGCACTCTCCGAGACTATTTTTAGTGAAGATCCGGCTAGGTCAAGATCGGATACACCAAAATGCATAAGAGCATGTCGAAAAACACGAAGTACTTGAATAATGATTCTTTTTCGATCCTAGTGTTTGAGATACAAGGCGCATACATCAACTCTAATACCATGAAGAAGATGAACAAAAGAGATGGGTATGTTAGCTGAAGTTTTTCGTTCGGAAAATTGGACATGTCTATATAGAGTCATAGTATTTGGAATCTATAGGTTTCAGCAATCATGAAAATCCATGGTTACACAACGCCTTCTCCACCTCAAAACTACTCAGAATTTCGATGTTGAACTCTTGAACTTAATCTGTGAAGCTATTTGAGGATATCAAGCTTGTTTAAGAATGTAATATCTATCTCTTTTGCTCTAACCTAAAACCTAGTGTTTTTGTAGGATTCTATGCACTCTCCGAGACTCGTTTTTTGCGAAGATCCAACTAGGTCAAGAGTGTATAAACCAAAATATAAAAGAGTTTATCGAAAAACACGAAGTACTTGAATAATGATTCTTTTCCGATCCTAGTGTTTGAGATACAAGGCGCATACATCAACTCTAATACCATGAAGAAGACGAACAAAAGAGATGGGGATGTTAGTCGAAGTTTTTGGTTCGGAAAGTTGGACATGTCTATATGGAGTCATAGTATTTGGAATTAATAGGTTTGAGCAATCATGAAAATCCATGGTTACACAACGCCTTCTCCACCTCAAAACTACTCTAAATTTCGATGTTGAACTCTTCAAACTAATCCGTGAAGCTATTTGAGGATATCAAGCTTGTTTAAGAATGTAATATCTATCTCTTTTGCTCTAACCTCAAACCTAGTGTTTTTGTAGGATTCGTGCACTCTCCGAGACTCGTTTTGTGCGAAGATCCAGCTAGGTCAAGAGTGTATAAGCCAAAAAATAAAAGAGCGTATCGAAAAACACGAAGTACTTGAATAATGATTCATTTTCGATCCTAGTGTTTGAGATACAAGATGCATACATCAATTCTAATACCAAGAAGAAGTCGAACAAAATAGATGGGGATGTTAGTCGAAGTTTTTGGTTCGGAAATTGGACATGTCTATATAGAGTCATGGTATTTTGAATTAGGTTTGAGCAATCATGAAAATCCATGTTTACGAACACCTTCTCCACCTCAAAACTACTATGAATTTCGATGTTGAACTCTTCAAACTAATCTATGAAGCTATTTGAGGATATCAAGCTTGTTTAAGAATGTAATATCTATCTCTTTTGCCCTAACCTCAAACCTAGTGTTTTTGTAGGATTCTGTGCACTCTCCGAGACTATTTTTAGTGAAGATCCGGCTAGGTCAAGACTGGATACACCAAAATGCATAAGAGCATGTCGAAAAACACGAAGTACTTGAATAATGATTCTTTTCCGATCCTAGTGTTTGAGATACAAGGCGCATACATCAACTCTAATACCATGAAGAAGACGAACAAAAGAGATGGGGATGTTTGACGAAGTTTTTGGTTCGGAAAATTGGACATGTCTATATAAAGTCATAGTATTTGGAATTAATAGGTTTGAGCAATCATGAAAATCCATGGTTACACAACGCCTTCTCCTCCTCAAAACTACTCGAATTTCGATGTTGAACTCTTCAAACTAATCTCGTGAAGCTATTTGAGGATATCAAGCTTGTTTAAGAATGTAATATCTATCTCTTTTGCTCTAACCTCAAACCTAGTGTTTTTGTAGGATTCTCGTGCACTCTCCGAGACTCGTTTTGTGCGAAGATCCAACTAGGTCAAGAGTGTATAAGCCAAAAAATAAAAGAGCGTATCAAAAAACACGAAGTACTTGAATAATGATTCATTTTCGATCCTAGTGTATGAGATACAAGATGCATACATCAATTCTAATACCAAGAAGAAGTCGAACAAAATAGATGGGGATGTTAGTCGAAGTTTTTGGTTCGGAAAATTGGACATGTCTATATAGAGTCATGGTATTTGGAATTATTAGGTTTGAACAATTATGAAAATCCATGTTTACACAACACCTTCTCCACCTCAAAACTACTATGAATTTCGATGTTGAACTCTTCAAACTAATCTATGAAGCTATTTGAGGATATCAAGCTTGTTTAAGAATGTAATATCTATCTCTTTTGCTCTAACCTCAAACCTAGTGTTTTTGTAGGATTCTATGCACTCTCCGAGACTATTTTTAGTGAAGATCCAGCTAGGTCAAGATTGGATACACCAAAATGCATAAGAGCATGTCGAAAAACACTAAGTACTTGAATAATGATTCTTTTTAGTTTTTGAGATACAAGGCGCATACATCAACTCTAATACCATGAAGAAGATGAACAAAAGAGATGGGTATGTTAGCTGAAGTTTTTCGTTCGGAAAATTGGACATGTCTATATAGAGTCATAGTATTTGGAATCTATAGGTTTCAGCAATCATGAAAATCCATGGTTACACAACGCCTTCTCCACCTCAAAACTACTCAGAATTTCGATGTTGAACTCTTGAACCTAATCTGTGAAGCTATTTGAGGATATCAAGCTTGTTTAAGAATGTAATATCTATCTCTTTTGCTCTAACCTAAAACCTAGTGTTTTTGTAGGATTCTATGCACTCTCTGAGACTGTTTTTTGCGAAGATCCAACTAGGTCAAGAGTGTATAAACCAAAATATAAAAGAGTTTATCGAAAAACACGAAGTACTTGAATAATGATTCTTTTCCGATCCTAGTGTTTGAGATACAAGGCGCATACATCAACTCTAATACCATGAAGAAGACGAACAAAAGAGATGGGGATGTTTGACGAAGTTTTTGGTTCGGAAAATTGGACATGTCTATATAAAGTCATAGTATTTGGAATTAATAGGTTTGAGCAATCATGAAAATCCATGGTTACACAACGCCTTCTCCTCCTCAAAACTACTCGAATTTCGATGTTGAACTCTTCAAACTAATCTGTGAAGCTATTTGAGGATATCAAGCTTGTTTAAGAATGTAATATCTATCTCTTTTGCTCTAACCTCAAACCTAGTGTTTTTGTAGGATTCTGTGCACTCTCCGAGACTGTTTTGTGCGAAGATCCAGCTAGGTCAAGAGTGTATAAGCCAAAAAATAAAAGAGCGTATCAAAAAACACGAAGTACTTGAATAATGATTCATTTTCGATCCTAGTGTATGAGATACAAGATGCATACATCAATTCTAATACCAAGAAGAAGTCGAACAAAATAGATGGGGATGTTAGTCGAAGTTTTTGGTTCGGAAAATTGGACATGTCTATATAGAGTCATGGTATTTGGAATTATTAGGTTTGAACAATTATGAAAATCCATGTTTACACAACACCTTCTCCACCTCAAAACTACTATGAATTTCGATGTTGAACTCTTCAAACTAATCTATGAAGCTATTTGAGGATATCAAGCTTGTTTAAGAATGTAATATCTATCTCTTTTGCTCTAACCTCAAACCTAGTGTTTTTGTAGGATTCTATGCACTCTCCGAGACTATTTTTAGTGAAGATCCAGCTAGGTCAAGATTGGATACACCAAAATGCATAAGAGCATGTCGAAAAACACTAAGTACTTGAATAATGATTCTTTTTAGTTTTTGAGATACAAGGCGCATACATCAACTCTAATACCATGAAGAAGATGAACAAAAGAGATGGGTATGTTAGCTGAAGTTTTTCGTTCGGAAAATTGGACATGTCTATATAGAGTCATAGTATTTGGAATCTATAGGTTTCAGCAATCATGAAAATCCATGGTTACACAACGCCTTCTCCACCTCAAAACTACTCAGAATTTCGATGTTGAACTCTTGAACCTAATCTGTGAAGCTATTTGAGGATATCAAGCTTGTTTAAGAATGTAATATCTATCTCTTTTGCTCTAACCTAAAACCTAGTGTTTTTGTAGGATTCTATGCACTCTCTGAGACTGTTTTTTGCGAAGATCCAACTAGGTCAAGAGTGTATAAACCAAAATATAAAAGAGTTTATCGAAAAACACGAAGTACTTGAATAATGATTCTTTTCCGATCCTAGTGTTTGAGATACAAGGTGCATACATCAACTCTAATACCATGAAGAAGACGAACAAAAGAGATGGGGATGTTTGACGAAGTTTTTGGTTCGGAAAATTGGACATGTCTATATAGAGTCATAGTATTTGGAATTAATAGGTTTGAGCAATCATGAAAATCCATGGTTACACAACGCCTTCTCCTCCTCAAAACTACTCGAATTTCGATGTTGAACTCTTCAAACTAATCTGTGAAGCTATTTGAGGATATCAAGCTTGTTTAAGAATTTAATATCTATCTCTTTTGCTCTAACCTCAAACCTAGTGTTTTTGTAGGATTCTGTGCACTCTCCGAGACTGTTTTGTGCGAAGATCTAGCTAGGTCAAAAGTGTATAAACAAAAATATAAAAGAGCGTATCGAAAAACACAAAGTACTTGAATAATGATTCATTTTCGATCCTAGCGTTTGAGATACAAGATGCATACATCAACTCTAATACCATGAAGATGTCGAACAAAAGAGATGGGGATGTTAGTCGAAGTTTTTGGTTCGGACAATTGGACATGTGTATATAGAGTCATGGTATTTGCAATCGATAGGTTTGAGCAATCATGAAAATCCATAGTTACACAACGCCTTCTCCACCTCAAAACTACTCAGAATTTCGATGTTGAACTCTTCAAACTAAATTGTGAAGTGATTAGAGGATATCAAGTTTGTTTAAGAATGTAATATCTATCTCTCTCGCTCTAACCTCAAACCTAGTGTTTTTCTAGGATTCGTGCCTTCGTCCGAGACTATTTTTTGTGAAGATCCAGCTAGGACAAGACTGGATACACCAAAATGAATAAGAGCATGTCGAAAAACACGAAGTACTTGAATAATGATTCTTTTTCCATCCTAGTGTTTGAGATACAAGGCGCATACATCAACTCTAATACCATGAAGAAGACGAACAAAAGAGATGGGGATGTTAGCCAATGTTTTTGGTTCGGAATATTGAAAATGTCTATATAGAGTCATAGTATTTGGAATCTATAGGTTTGAGCAATCATGAAAATCCATGGTTACACAACGCCTTCTCCAACTCAAAACTACTTTGAATTTCGATGTTGAACTCTTCAAACTAATCTGTGAAGCTATTTGAGGATATCAAGCTTGTTTAAGAATCAAATATCTATCTCTTTTGCTCTAACCTCAAACCTAGTGTTTTTGTAGGATTCTGTGCACTCTCCAAGACTGTTTTGTGCGAAGATCTAGCTAGGTCAAAAGTGTATAAACAAAAATATAAAAGAGCGTATCTAAAAACACGAAGTACTTGAATAATGATTCATTTTCGATCCTAGCGTTTGAGATACAAGATGCATACATCAACTCTAATACCATGAAGAAGTCGAACAAAAGAGATGGGGATGTTAGTCGAAGTTTTAGGTTCGGATAATTGGACATGTCTATATAGAGTCATGGTATTTGCAATCGATAGGTTTGAGCAATCATGAAAATCCATGGTTACACAAAGCCTTCTCCACCTCAAAACTACTTAGAATTTCGATGTTGAACTCTTCAAACTAAATTGTGAAGTGATTAGAGGATATCAAGTTTGTTTAAGAATGTAATATCTATCTCTCTCGCTCTAACCTCAAACCTAGTGTTTTTCTAGGATTCTGTGCACTGTCCGAGACTATTTTTTGTGAAGATCCAGCTAGGACAAGACTGGATACACCAAAATGAATAAGAGCATGTCGAAAAACACGAAGTACTTGAATAATGATTCTTTTTCGATCCTAGTGTTTGAGATACAAGGCGCATACATCAACTCTAATACCATGAAGAAGACGAACAAAAGAGATGGGGATGTTAGCCAATGTTTTTGGTTCGGAATATTGAAAATGTCTATATAGAGTCATAGTATTTGGAATCTATAGGTTTGAGCAATCATGAAAATCCATGGTTACACAACGCCTTCTCCACCTCAAAACTACTTTGAATTTCGATGTTGAACTCTTCAAACTAATCTGTGAAGCTATTTGAGGATATCAAGCTTGTTTAAGAATGTAATATCTATCTCTTTTGCTCTAACCTCAAACCTAGTGTTTTTGTAGGATTCTGTGCACTCTCCAAGACTGTTTTGTACGAAGATCTAGCTAGGTCAAAAGTGTATAAACAAAAATATAAAAGAGCGTATGTAAAAACACGAAGTACTTGAATAATGATTCATTTTCGATCCTAGCGTTTGAGATACAAGATGCATACATCAACTCTAATACCATGAAGAAGTTGAACAAAAGAGATGGGGATGTTAGTCGAAGTTTTAGGTTCGGATAATTGGACATGTCTATATAGAGTCATGGTATTTGCAATCGATAGGTTTGAGCAATCATGAAAATCCATGGTTACACAAAGCCTTCTCCACCTCAAAACTACTTAGAATTTCGATGTTGAACTCTTCAAACTAAATTGTGAAGTGATTAGAGGATATCAAGTTTGTTTAAGAATGTAATATCTATCTCTCTCGCTCTAACCTCAAACCTAGTGTTTTTCTAGGATTACGTGTAATTGTCCGAGACTATTTTTTGTGAAGATCCAGCTAGGACAAGACTGGATACACCAAAATGAATAAGAGCATGTCGAAAAACACGAAGTACTTGAATAATGATTCTTTTTCGATCCTAGTGTTTGAGATACAAGGCGCATACATCAACTCTAATACCATGAAGAAGACGAACAAAAGAGATGGGGATGTTAACCAATGTTTTTGGTTCGGAATATTGAAAATGTCTATATAGAGTCATAGTATTTGGAATCTATAGGTTTGAGCAATCATGAAAATCCATGGTTACACAACGCCTTCTCCACCTCAAAACTACTTTGAATTTCGATGTTGAACTCTTCAAACTAATCGTGAAGCTATTTGAGGATATCAAGCTTGTTTAAGAATCAAATATCTATCTCTTTTGCTCTAACCTCAAACCTAGTGTTTTTGTAGGATTCTGTGCACTCTCCAAGACTGTTTTGTGCGAAGATCTAGCTAGGTCAAAAGTGTATAAACAAAAATATAAAAGAGCGTATCTAAAAACACGAAGTACTTGAATAATGATTCATTTTCGATCCTAGCGTTTGAGATACAAGATGCATACATCAACTCTAATACCATGAAGAAGTCGAACAAAAGAGATGGGGATGTTAGTCGAAGTTTTAGGTTCGGATAATTGGACATGTCTATATAGAGTCATGGTATTTGCAATCGATAGGTTTGAGCAATCATGAAAATCCATGGTTACACAAAGCCTTCTCCACCTCAAAACTACTTAGAATTTCGATGTTGAACTCTTCAAACTAAATTGTGATGTGATTAGAGGATATCAAGTTTGTTTAAGAATGTAATATCTATCTCTCTCGCTCTAACCTCAAACCTAGTGTTTATGTAGGATTCTATGCACTCTCTGAGACTGTTTTTTTGCAAAGATCCAACTCGGTCAAGAGTGTATAAACCAAAATATAAAAGAGCTTATCGAAAAACATGAAGTACTTGAATAATGATTCATTTTCGATCCTAGTGTTTGAGATACAAGATGCATACATCAACTCTAATACCATGAAGAAGACGAACAAAAGAGATGGGGATGTTAGTCGAAGTTTTTGGTTCGGAAAATTGGACATGTCTATATAGAGTCATAGTATTTGGAATTAATAGGTTTGAGCAATCATGAAAATCCATGGTTACACAATGCCTTCTCCACCTCAAAACTACTCGAATTTCGATGTTGAACTCTTCAAACTAATCTGTGAAGCTATTTGAGGATATCAAGCATGTTTAACAATGTAATATATATCTCTTCGCTCTAACCTCAAACCTAGTGTTTTGTAGGATTTCGTGCACTCTCCGAGACTGTTTTGTGCGAAGATTCATCTAGGTCAAGAGTGTATAAACTAAAATAGAAAAGAGCGTATCGAAAAACACGAAGTACTTGAATAATGATTCATTTTCGATCCTAGTGTTTGAGATACAAGATGCATACATCAACTCTAATACCATGAAGAAGACGAACAAAAGAGATGGGGATGTTATTCGAAGTTTATGGTTCGGACAATTGGACATGTCTTTATAGAGTCAAGGAATTTGGAATTAATAGGTTTGAGCAATCATGAAAATCCATGGTTACACAACGCCTTCTCCACCTCAAAACTACTCGAATTTCGATGTCGAACTCTTCAAACTAAATTGTGAAGTGATTAGAGGATATCAAGTTTGTTAAAGAACGTAATATCTATCTCTTTTGCTCTAACCTCAAACCTAGTGTTTTTTCAAGGATTCTGTGCACTGTCCGAGACTATTTTGTGTGTAGATCCAGCTAGGTCAAGAGTGGATACACTAAAATGCATAAGCGAATGTCGAAAAACACGAAGTACTTGAATAATGATTCTCTTTCGATCCTAGTGTTTTAGATACAAGACGCATACATCAACTGCAACACCATGAAGAAGACGAACAAAAGAGATGGGGATGTTAGTCGAAGTTTTAGGTTCGGATAATTGGACATGTCTATATAGAGTCATGGTATTTGCAATCGATAGGTTTGAGCAATCATGAAAATCCATGGTTACACAAAGCCTTCTCCACCTCAAAACTACTTAGAATTTCGATGTTGAACTCTTCAAACTAAATTGTGATGTGATTAGAGGATATCAAGTTTGTTTAAGAATGTAATATCTATCTCTCTCGCTCTAACCTCAAACCTAGTGTTTATGTAGAATTCTATGCACTCTCTGAGACTCGTTTTTTTGCAAAGATCCAACTCGGTCAAGAGTGTATAAACCAAAATATAAAAGAGCTTATCGAAAAACATGAAGTACTTGAATAATGATTCATTTTCGATCCTAGTGTTTGAGATACAAGATGCATACATCAACTCTAATACCATGAAGAAGACGAACAAAAGAGATGGGGATGTTAGTCGAAGTTTTTGGTTCGGAAAATTGGACATGTCTATATAGAGTCATAGTATTTGGAATTAATAGGTTTGAGCAATCATGAAAATCCATGGTTACACAATGCCTTCTCCACCTCAAAACTACTCTGAATTTCGATGTTGAACTCTTCAAACTAATGCGTGAAGCTATTTGAGGATATCAAGCATGTTTAACAATGTAATATATATCTCTTCTGCTCTAACCTCAAACCTAGTGTTTTGTAGGATTCTGTGCACTCTCCGAGACTGTTTTGTGCGAAGATTCATCTAGGTCAAGAGTGTATAAACTAAAATAGAAAAGAGCGTATCGAAAAACACGAAGTACTTGAATAATGATTCATTTTCGATCCTAGTGTTTGAGATACAAGATGCATACATCAACTCTAATACCATGAAGAAGACGAACAAAAGAGATGGGGATGTTATTCGAAGTTTATGGTTCGGACAATTGGACATGTCTTTATAGAGTCAAGGAATTTGGAATTAATAGGTTTGAGCAATCATGAAAATCCATGGTTACACAACGCCTTCTCCACCTCAAAACTACTCGGAATTTCGATGTCGAACTCTTCAAACTAAATTGTGAAGTGATTAGAGGATATCAAGTTTGTTAAAGAACGTAATATCTATCTCTTTTGCTCTAACCTCAAACCTAGTGTTTTTCAAGGATTCGTGCCTTTGTCCGAGACTATTTTGTGTGTAGATCCGGCTAGGTCAAGAGTGGATACACTAAAATGCATAAGCGAATGTCGAAAAACACGAAGTACTTGAATAATGATTCTCTTTCGATCCTAGTGTTTTAGATACAAGACGCATACATCAACCGTAACACCATGAAGAAGACGAACAAAAGAGATGGGGATGTTAGTCGAAGTTTTAGGTTCGGATAATTGGACATGTCTATATAGAGTCATGGTATTTGCAATCGATAGGTTTGAGCAATCATGAAAATCCATGGTTACACAAAGCCTTCTCCACCTCAAAACTACTTAGAATTTCGATGTTGAACTCTTCAAACTAAATTGTGATGTGATTAGAGGATATCAAGTTTGTTTAAGAATGTAATATCTATCTCTCTCGCTCTAACCTCAAACCTAGTGTTTATGTAGGATTCTATGCACTCTCTGAGACTGTTTTTTTGCAAAGATCCAACTCGGTCAAGAGTGTATAAACCAAAATATAAAAGAGCTTATCGAAAAACATGAAGTACTTGAATAATGATTCATTTTCGATCCTAGTGTTTGAGATACAAGATGCATACATCAACTCTAATACCATGAAGAAGACGAACAAAAGAGATGGGGATGTTAGTCGAAGTTTTTGGTTCGGAAAATTGGACATGTCTATATAGAGTCATAGTATTTGGAATTAATAGGTTTGAGCAATCATGAAAATCCATGGTTACACAATGCCTTCTCCACCTCAAAACTACTGCGAATTTCGATGTTGAACTCTTCAAACTAATCGTGAAGCTATTTGAGGATATCAAGCATGTTTAACAATGTAATATATATCTCTTCTGCTCTAACCTCAAACCTAGTGTTTTGTAGGATTTCGTGCACTCTCCGAGACTCGTTTTGTGCGAAGATTCATCTAGGTCAAGAGTGTATAAACTAAAATAGAAAAGAGCGTATCGAAAAACACGAAGTACTTGAATAATGATTCATTTTCGATCCTAGTGCTTGAGATACAAGATGCATACATCAACTCTAATACCATGAAGAAGACGAACAAAAGAGATGGGGATGTTATTCGAAGTTTATGGTTCGGACAATTGGACATGTCTTTATAGAGTCAAGGAATTTGGAATTAATAGGTTTGAGCAATCATGAAAATCCATGGTTACACAACGCCTTCTCCACCTCAAAACTACTCAGAATTTCGATGTCGAACTCTTCAAACTAAATTGTGAAGTGATTAGAGGATATCAAGTTTGTTAAAGAACGTAATATCTATCTCTTTTGCTCTAACCTCAAACCTAGTGTTTTTTCAAGGATTCTGTGCACTGTCCGAGACTATTTTGTGTGTAGATCGAGCTAGGTCAAGAGTGGATACACTAAAATGCATAAGCGAATGTCGAAAAACACGAAGTACTTGAATAATGATTCTCTTTCGATCCTAGTGTTTTAGATACAAGACGCATACATCAACTGCAACACCATGAAGAAGACGAACAAAAGAGATGGGGATGTTAGTCGAAGTTTTAGGTTCGGATAATTGGACATGTCTATATAGAGTCATGGTATTTGCAATCGATAGGTTTGAGCAATCATGAAAATCCATGGTTACACAAAGCCTTCTCCACCTCAAAACTACTTAGAATTTCGATGTTGAACTCTTCAAACTAAATTGTGATGTGATTAGAGGATATCAAGTTTGTTTAAGAATGTAATATCTATCTCTCTCGCTCTAACCTCAAACCTAGTGTTTATGTAGGATTCTATGCACTCTCTGAGACTGTTTTTTTGCAAAGATCCAACTCGGTCAAGAGTGTATAAACCAAAATATAAAAGAGCTTATCGAAAAACATGAAGTACTTGAATAATGATTCATTTTCGATCCTACTGTTTGAGATACAAGATGCATACATCAACTCTAATACCATGAAGAAGACCGACAAAAGAGATGGGGATGTTAGTCGAAGTTTTTGGTTCGGAAAATTGGACATGTCTATATAGAGTCATAGTATTTGGAATTAATAGGTTTGAGCAATCATGAAAATCCATGGTTACACAATGCCTTCTCCACCTCAAAACTACTCAGAATTTCGATGTCGAACTCTTCAAACTAAATTGTGAAGTGATTAGAGGATATCAAGTTTGTTAAAGAACGTAATATCTATCTCTTTTGCTCTAACCTCAAACCTAGTGTTTTTTCAAGGATTCGTATGCCTTTGTCCGAGACTATTTTGTGTGTAGATCTAGCTAGGTCAAGAGTGGATACACTAAAATGCATAAGCGAATGTCGAAAAACACGAAGTACTTGAATAATGATTCTCTTTCGATCCTAGTGTTTTAGATACAAGACGCATACATCAAGCGTAACACCATGAAGAAGACGAACAAAAGAGATGGGGATGTTAGTCGAAGTTTTAGGTTCGGATAATTGGACATGTCTATATAGAGTCATGGTATTTGCAATCGATAGGTTTGAGCAATCATGAAAATCCATGGTTACACAAAGCCTTCTCCACCTCAAAACTACTTAGAATTTCGATGTTGAACTCTTCAAACTAAATTGTGAAGTGATTAGAGGATATCAAGTTTGTTTAAGAATGTAATATCTATCTCTCTCTCTCTAACCTCAAACCTAGTGTTTATGTAGGATTCTATGCACTCTCTGAGACTGTTTTTTTGCAAAGATCCAACTCGGTCAAGAGTGTATAAACCAAAATATAAAAGAGCTTATCGAAAAACATGAAGTACTTGAATAATGATTCATTTTCGATCCTAGTGTTTGAGATACAAGATGCATACATCAACTCTAATACCATGAAGAAGACGAACAAAAGAGATGGGGATGTTAGTCGAAGTTTTTGGTTCGGAAAATTGGACATGTCTAAATAGAGTCATAGTATTTGGAATTAATAGGTTTGAGCAATCATGAAAATCCATGGTTACACAATGCCTTCTCCACCTCAAAACTACTCGAATTTCGATGTTGAACTCTTCAAACTAATTTGTGAAGCTATTTGAGGATATCAAGCATGTTTAACAATGTAATATATATCTCTTCTGCTCTAACCTCAAAATTAGTGTTTTGTAGGATTCTGTGCACTCTCCGAGACTGTTTTGTGCGAAGATTCATCTAGGTCAAGAGTGTATAAACTAAAATAGAAAAGAGCGTATCGAAAAACACGAAGTACTTGAATAATGATTCATTTTCGATCCTAGTGTTTGAGATACAAGATGCATACATCAAGTCTAATACCATGAAGAAGACGAACAAAAGAGATGGGGATGTTATTCGAAGTTTATGGTTCGGACAATTGGACATGTCTTTATAGAGTCAAGGAATTTGGAATTAATAGGTTTGAGCAATCATGAAAATCCATGGTTACACAACGCCTTCTCCACCTCAAAACTACTCGGAATTTCGATGTCGAACTCTTCAAACTAAATTGTGAAGTGATTAGAGGATATCAAGTTTGTTAAAGAACGTAATATCTATCTCTTTTGCTCTAACCTCAAACCTATTGTTTTTTCAAGGATTTCGTGCCTTTGTCCGAGACTATTTTGTGTGTAGATCCAGCTAGGTCAAGAGTGGATACACTAAAATGCATAAGCGAATGTCGAAAAACACGAAGTACTTGAATAATGATTCTCTTTCGATCCTAGTGTTTTAGATACAAGACGCATACATCAACCGTAACACCATGAAGAAGACGAACAAAAGAGATGGGGATGTTTGTCGAACAATTGGACATGTCTATACAGAGTCATGGTATTTGGAATCGATAGGTTTGAGCAATCATTAAAATCCATGGTTACACAACGCCTTCTCCACCTCAAAATTACTCGAATTTCGATGTTGAACTCTTCGAACTAAATTGTGAAGTGATTAGAGGATATCAAGTTTGTTTAAGAATGTAATATCTATCTCTCTCGCTCTAACCTCAAACCTAGTGTTTATGTAGGATTCTATGCACTCTGCGAGATCGTTTTTTTGCAAAGATTCAACTCGGTCAAGAGTGTATAAACCAAAATATAAAAGAGCTTATCGAAAAACATGAAGTACTTGAATAATGATTCATTTTCGATCCTAGTGTTTGAGATACAAGATGCATACATCAACTCTAATACCATGAAGAAGACGAACAAAAGAGATGGGGATGTTAGTCGAAGTTTTTGGTTCGGAAAATTGGACATGTCTATATAGAGTCATAGTATTTGGAATTAATAGGTTTGAGCAATCATGAAAATCCATGGTTACACAATGCCTTCTCCACCTCAAAACTACTCTGAATTTCGATGTTGAACTCTTCAAACTAATCTGTGAAGCTATTTGAGGATATCAAGCATGTTTAACAATGTAATATATATCTCTTCTGCTCTAACCTCAAACCTAGTGTTTTGTAGGATTCTGTGCACTCTCCGAGACTGTTTTGTGCGAAGATTCATCTAGGTCAAGAGTGTATAAACTAAAATAGAAAAGAGCGTATCGAAAAACACGAAGTACTTGAATAATGATTCATTTTCGATCCTAGTGTTTGAGATACAAGATGCATACATCAACTCTAATACCATGAAGAAGACGAACAAAAGAGATGGGGATGTTATTCGAAGTTTATGGTTCGGACAATTGGACATGTCTTTATAGAGTCAAGGAATTTGGAATTAATAGGTTTGAGCAATCATGAAAATCCATGGTTACACAACGCCTTCTCCACCTCAAAACTACTCGGAATTTCGATGTCGAACTCTTCAAACTAAATTGTGAAGTGATTAGAGGATATCAAGTTTGTTAAAGAACGTAATATCTATCTCTTTTGCTCTAACCTCAAACCTATTGTTTTGTAGGATTCTCGTGCACTCTCCGAGACTCGTTTTGTGCGAAGATTCATCTAGGTCAAGAGTGTATAAACTAAAATAGAAAAGAGCGTATCGAAAAACACGAAGTACTTGAATAATGATTCATTTTCGATCCTAGTGTTTGAGATACAAGATGCATACATCAACTCTAATACCATGAAGAAGACGAACAAAAGAGATGGGGATGTTATTCGAAGTTTATGGTTCGGACAATTGGACATGTCTTTATAGAGTCAAGGAATTTGGAATTAATAGGTTTGAGCAATCATGAAAATCCATGGTTACACAACGCCTTCTCCACCTCAAAACTACTCGGAATTTCGATGTCGAACTCTTCAAACTAAATTGTGAAGTGATTAGAGGATATCAAGTTTGTTAAAGAACGTAATATCTATCTCTTTTGCTCTAACCTCAAACCTATTGTTTTGTAGGATTCTGTGCACTCTCCGAGACTGTTTTGTGCGAAGATTCATCTAGGTCAAGAGTGTATAAACTAAAATAGAAAAGAGCGTATCGAAAAACACGAAGTACTTGAATAATGATTCATTTTCGATCCTAGTGTTTGAGATACAAGATGCATACATCAACTCTAATACCATGAAGAAGACGAACAAAAGAGATGGGGATGTTATTCGAAGTTTATGGTTCGGACAATTGGACATGTCTTTATAGAGTCAAGGAATTTGGAATTAATAGGTTTGAGCAATCATGAAAATCCATGGTTACACAACGCCTTCTCCACCTCAAAACTACTCGGAATTTCGATGTCGAACTCTTCAAACTAAATTGTGAAGTGATTAGAGGATATCAAGTTTGTTAAAGAACGTAATATCTATCTCTTTTGCTCTAACCTCAAACCTATTGTTTTTTCAAGGATTCTGTGCACTGTCCGAGACTATTTTGTGTGTAGATCCAGCTAGGTCAAGAGTGGATACACTAAAATGCATAAGCGAATGTCGAAAAACACGAAGTACTTGAATAATGATTCTCTTTCGATCCTAGTGTTTTAGATACAAGACGCATACATCAATCGTAACACCATGAAGAAGACGAACAAAAGAGATGGGGATGTTTGTCGAACAATTGGACATGTCTATACGAGTCATGGTATTTGGAATCGATAGGTTTGAGCAATCATTAAAATCCATGGTTACACAACGCCTTCTCCACCTCAAAATTACTCAGAATTTCGATGTTGAACTCTTCGAACTAAATTGTGAAGTGATTAGAGGATATCAAGTTTGTTTAAGAATGTAATATCTATCTCTCTCGCTCTAACCTCAAACCTAGTGTTTATGTAGGATTCTATGCACTCTCTGAGACTGTTTTTTTGCAAAGATTCAACTCGGTCAAGAGTGTATAAACCAAAATATAAAAGAGCTTATCGAAAAACATGAAGTACTTGAATAATGATTCATTTTCGATCCTAGTGTTTGAGATACAAGATGCATACATCAACTCTAATACCATGAAGAAGACGAACAAAAGAGATGGGGATGTTAGTCGAAGTTTTTGGTTCGGAAAATTGGACATGTCTATATAGAGTCATAGTATTTGGAATTAATAGGTTTGAGCAATCATGAAAATCCATGGTTACACAATGCCTTCTCCACCTCAAAACTACTCTAAATTTCGATGTTGAACTCTTCAAACTAATACGTGAAGCTATTTGAGGATATCAAGCATGTTTAACAATGTAATATATATCTCTTTCCGCTCTAACCTCAAACCTAGTGTTTTGTAGGATTCTCGTGCACTCTCCGAGACTGTTTTGTGCGAAGATTCATCTAGGTCAAGAGTGTATAAACTAAAATAGAAAAGAGCGTATCGAAAAACACGAAGTACTTGAATAATGATTCATTTTCGATCCTAGTGTTTGAGATACAAGATGCATACATCAACTCTAATACCATGAAGAAGACGAACAAAAGAGATGGGGATGTTATTCGAAGTTTATGGTTCGGACAATTGGACATGTCTTTATAGAGTCAAGGAATTTGGAATTAATAGGTTTGAGCAATCATGAAAATCCATGGTTACACAACGCCTTCTCCACCTCAAAACTACTCGGAATTTCGATGTCGAACTCTTCAAACTAAATTGTGAAGTGATTAGAGGATATCAAGTTTGTTAAAGAACGTAATATCTATCTCTTTTGCTCTAACCTCAAACCTAGTGTTTTTTCAAGGATTACGTGCCTTTGTCCGAGACTATTTTGTGTGTAGATCTAGCTAGGTCAAGAGTGGATACACTAAAATGCATAAGCGAATGTCGAAAAACACGAAGTACTTGAATAATGATTCTCTTTCGATCCTAGTGTTTTAGATACAAGACGCATACATCAACTGTAACACCATGAAGAAGACGAACAAAAGAGATGGGGATGTTAGTCGAAGTTTTAGGTTCGGATAATTGGACATGTCTATATAGAGTCATGGTATTTGCAATCGATAGGTTTGAGCAATCATGAAAATCCATGGTTACACAAAGCCTTCTCCACCTCAAAACTACTTAGAATTTCGATGTTGAACTCTTCAAACTAAATTGTGAAGTGATTAGAGGATATCAAGTTTGTTTAAGAATGTAATATCTATCTCTCTCGCTCTAACCTCAAACCTAGTGTTTATGTAGGATTCTATGCACTCTACGAGACTCGTTTTTTTGCAAAGATCCAACTCGGTCAAAAGTGTATAAACCAAAATATAAAAGAGCTTATCGAAAAACATGAAGTACTTGAATAATGATTCATTTTCGATCCTAGTGTTTGAGATACAAGATGCATACATCAACTCTAATACCATGAAGAAGACGAACAAAAGAGATGGGGATGTTAGTCGAAGTTTTTGGTTCGGAAAATTGGACATGTCTAAATAGAGTCATAGTATTTGGAATTAATAGGTTTGAGCAATCATGAAAATCCATGGTTACACAATGCCTTCTCCACCTCAAAACTACTACGAATTTCGATGTTGAACTCTTCAAACTAATCCGTGAAGCTATTTGAGGATATCAAGCATGTTTAACAATGTAATATATATCTCTTTCGCTCTAACCTCAAACCTAGTGTTTTGTAGGATTCGTGCACTCTCCGAGACTGTTTTGTGCGAAGATTAATCTAGGTCAAGAGTGTATAAACTAAAATAGAAAAGAGCGTATCAAAAAACACGAAGTACTTGAATAATGATGCATTTTCGATCCTAGTGTTTGAGATACAAGATGCATACATCAACTCTAATACCATGAAGAAGACGAACAAAAGAGATGGGGATGTTATTCGAAGTTTATGGTTCGGACAATTGGACATGTCTTTATAGAGTCAAGGAATTTGGAATTAATAGGTTTGAGCAATCATGAAAATCCATGGTTACACAACGCCTTCTCCACCTCAAAACTACTCGAATTTCGATGTCGAACTCTTCAAACTAAATTGTGAAGTGATTAGAGGATATCAAGTTTGTTAAAGAACGTAATATCTATCTCTTTTGCTCTAACCTCAAACCTAGTGTTTTTCAAGGATTCTGTGCACTGTCCGAGACTATTTTGTGTGTAGATCCAGCTAGGTCAAGAGTGGATACACTAAAATGCATAAGCGAATGTCGAAAAACACGAAGTACTTGAATAATGATTCTCTTTCGATCCTAGTGTTTTAGATACAAGACGCATACATCAATCGTAACACCATGAAGAAGACGAACAAAAGAGACGGGGATGTTAGTCGAAGTTTTAGGTTCGGATAATTGGACATGTCTATATAGAGTCATGGTATTTGCAATCGATAGGTTTGAGCAATCATGAAAATCCATGGTTACACAAAGCCTTCTCCACCTCAAAACTACTTAGAATTTCGATGTTGAACTCTTCAAACTAAATTGTGAAGTGATTAGAGGATATCAAGTTTGTTTAAGAATGTAATATCTATCTCTCTCGCTCTAACCTCAAACCTAGTGTTTATGTAGGATTCTATGCACTCTGCGAGACTGTTTTTTTTGCAAAGATCCAACTCGGTCAAGAGTGTATAAACCAAAATATAAAAGAGCTTATCGAAAAACATGAAGTACTTGAATAATGATTCATTTTCGATCCTAGTGTTTGAGATACAAGATGCATACATCAACTCTAATACCATGAAGAAGACGAACAAAAGAGATGGGGATGTTAGTCGAAGTTTTTGGTTCGGAAAATTGGACATGTCTAAATAGAGTCATAGTATTTGGAATTAATAGGTTTGAGCAATCATGAAAATCCATGGTTACACAATGCCTTCTCCACCTCAAAACTACTCGAATTTCGATGTTGAACTCTTCAAACTAATCGTGAAGCTATTTGAGGATATCAAGCTTGTTTAAGAATGTAATATCTATCTCTTTTGCTCTAACCTCAAACCTAGTGTTTTTGTAGGATTCTATGCACTCTACGAGACTGTTTTGTGCGAAGATCCAGCTAGGTCAAGAGTGTATAAACCAAAATATAAAAGACCTTATCGAAAAACATGAAGTACTTGAATAATGATTCATTTTAGATCCTAGTGTTTGAGATACAAGATGCATACATCAACTCTAACACCATGAAGAAGACGAACAAAAGAGATGGGGATGTTTGTCGAACAATTGGACATGTCTATACGAGTCATGGTATTTGGAATCGATAGGTTTGAGCAATCATTAAAATCCATGGTTACACAACGCCTTCTCCACCTCAAAATTACTCGGAATTTCGATGTTGAACTCTTCGAACTAAATTGTGAAGTGATTAGAGGATATCAAGTTTGTTTAATAATGTAATATCTATCTCTCTCGCTCTAACCTCAAACCTAGTGTTTTTGTAGGATTCTGTGCACTGTCCGAGACTATTTTGTGTGAAGATCCAGCTAGGTCAAGACTGGATAAACCAAAATGCATAAGAGCATGTCGAAAAACACGAAGTACTTGAATAATGATTCTTTTTCGATCCTAGTGTTTGAGATACAAGATGCATACATCAACTCTAATACCATGAAGAAGATGAACAAAAGAGATGGGGATGTTAGCCGAAGTCTTACGTTCGGAAAATTGGACATGTCTATATAGAGTCATAGTATTTGGAATCTATAGGTTTCAAGCAATCATGAAAATCCATGGTTACACAACGCCTTCTCCACCTCCAAACTACTCAGAATTACGATGTTGAACTCTTCAAACTAATCTGTGAAGCTATTTGAGAATATCAAGCTTGTTTAAGAATGTAATATCTATCTCTTTTGGTCTAACCTCAAACCTAGTGTTTTTGTAAGATTCTATGCACTCTCTGAGACTGTTTTTTGCGAAGATCCAACTAGGTCAAGAGTGTATAAACCAAAATATAAAAGAGCTTATCGAAAAACATGAAGTAATTGAATAATGATTCATTTTCGATCCTAGTGTTTGGGATACAAGATGCATACATCAACTCTAATACCATGAAGAAGACGAACAAAAGAGATGGGGATGTTTGTCGAAGTTTTTGGTTCGGAAAATTGGACATGTCTATATAGAGTCATAGTATTTGGAATTAATAGGTTTGCGCAATCATGAAAATCCATGGTTACACAACGCCTTCTCCACCTCAAAACTACTCTAAATTTCGATGTTGAACTCTTCAAACTAAATTGTGAAGTTATTAGAGGATATCAAGCTTGTTTAAGATTGTAATATCTATCTCTTTTGCTCTAACCTCAAACCTAGTGTTGTTTCAAGGATTACGTGCACCTGTCCGAGACTATTTTGTGTGAACATCCAGCTAGGTCAAGAGTGGCTCCAACAAAATGCATAAGAACATGTCGAAAAACACAAAGTACTTGAATAATGATTCTCTTTTCGATCCTAGTGTTTGAGATACAAGACGCATACATAAACTCTAATACTATGAAGAAAACAAACAAAAGAGATGGGGATGTTAGTCGAAATTTTTGGTTCGGAGAATTGGACATGTCTATATAGGGTCATAGTATTTGGAATCTATAGGTTTGAGCAATCATGAAAATCCATCGTTACACAACGCCTTCTCCACCTCAAAACTACTCAGAATTTCGATGTTGAACTCTTCAAACTAAATTGTGAAGTGATTAGAGGATATCAAGTTTGTTTAAGAATGTAATATCTATCTCTCTCGCTCAAACCTCAAACCTAGTGTTTTTATAGGATTACGTGCACTGTCCGAGACTACTTTTTGTGAATATCCAGCTAGGTCAAGAGTGGATACACCAAAATGCAAAAGTGCGTGTCAAAAAACACGAAGTACTTGAATAATGATTCTTTTTCGATCCTAGTGTTTGGGATACAAGGCGCATACATCAACTCTAATACCATGAAGAAGACGAACAAAAGAGATGGGGATGTTAGCCGAAGTTTTTCGTCCGGAAAATTGGACATGTCTATATAGAGTCATAGTATTTGGAATCTATAGGTTTGAGCAATCATGCAAATCCATGGTTACACAACGCCTTCTCCACCTCAAAACTACTCTGAATTTCGATGTTGAACTCTTCAAACTAATCTGTGAAGCTATTTGAGGATATCAAGCTTGTTTAAGAATGTAATATCTATCTCTTTTGCTCTAACCTCAAATCTAGTGTTTTTGTAGGATTCTATGCACTCTCTGAGACTGTTTTGTGCGAAGATCCAGCTAGGTCAAGAGTGTATAAACCAAAATATAAAAGACCTTATCGAAAAACATGAAGTACTTGAATAATGATTCATTTTAGATCCTAGTGTTTGAGATACAAGATGCATACATAAACTCTAATACCATGAAGCAGACGAACAAAAGAGATGGGGATGTTAGTCGACGTTTTTGGTTCGGAAAATTGGACATGTCTATATAGAGTCATAGTATTTGGAATTAATAGGTTTGAGCAATCATGAAAATCCATGGTTACACAACGCCTTCTCCACATCAAAACTACTCTCGAATTTCGATGTTGAACTCTTCAAACTAATCGGTGAAGCTATTTGAGGATATCAAGCTTGTTTAAGAATGTAATATCTATCTCTTTTGCTCTAACCTCAAACCTAGTGTTTTTGTAGGATTCTATGCACTCTACGAGACTGTTTTGTGCGAAGATCCAGCTAGGTCAAGAGTGTATAAACCAAAATATAAAAGACCTTATCGAAAAACATGAAGTACTTGAATAATGATTCATTTTAGATCCTAGTGTTTGAGATACAAGATGCATACATCAACTCTAACACCATGAAGAAGACGAACAAAAGAGATGGGGATGTTTGTCGAACAATTGGACATGTCTATACAGAGTCATGGTATTTGGAATCGATAGGTTTGAGCAATCATTAAAATCCATGGTTACACAACGCCTTCTCCACCTCAAAATTACTCAGAATTTCGATGTTGAACTCTTCGAACTAAATTGTGAAGTGATTAGAGGATATCAAGTTTGTTTAATAATGTAATATCTATCTCTCTCGCTCTAACCTCAAACCTAGTGTTTTTGTAGGATTACGTACCTTTGTCCGAGACTATTTTGTGTGAAGATCCGGCTAGGTCAAGACTGGATAAACCAAAATGCATAAGAGCATGTCGAAAAACACGAAGTACTTGAATAATGATTCTTTTTCGATCCTAGTGTTTGAGATACAAGATGCATACATCAACTCTAATACCATGAAGAAGATGAACAAAAGAGATGGGGATGTTAGCCGAAGTCTTACGTTCGGAAAATTGGACATGTCTATATAGAGTCATAGTATTTGGAATCTATAGGTTTCAGCAATCATGAAAATCCATGGTTACACAACGCCTTCTCCACCTCCAAACTACTCAGAATTACGATGTTGAACTCTTCAAACTAATCCGTGAAGCTATTTGAGAATATCAAGCTTGTTTAAGAATGTAATATCTATCTCTTTTGCTCTAACCTCAAACCTAGTGTTTTTGTAAGATTCTATGCACTCTGCGAGACTCGTTTTTTGCGAAGATCCAACTAGGTCAAGAGTGTATAAACCAAAATATAAAAGAGCTTATCGAAAAACATGAAGTAATTGAATAATGATTCATTTTCGATCCTAGTGTTTGGGATACAAGATGCATACATCAACTCTAATACCATGAAGAAGACGAACAAAAGAGATGGGGATGTTTGTCGAAGTTTTTGGTTCGGAAAATTGGACATGTCTATATAGAGTCATAGTATTTGGAATTAATAGGTTTGCGCAATCATGAAAATCCATGGTTACACAACGCCTTCTCCACCTCAAAACTACTCTAAATTTCGATGTTGAACTCTTGAAACTAAATTGTGAAGTTATTAGAGGATATCAAGCTTGTTTAAGATTGTAATATCTATCTCTTTTGCTCTAACCTCAAACCTAGTGTTGTTTCAAGGATTACGTGCACCTTCGTCCGAGACTATATTGTGTGAACATCCAGCTAGGTCAAGAGTGGCTCCAACAAAATGCATAAGAACATGTCGAAAAACACAAAGTACTTGAATAATGATTCTCTTTTCGATCCTAGTGTTTGAGATACAAGACGCATACATAAACTCTAATACTACGAAGAAAACAAACAAAAGAGATGGGGATGTTAGTCGAAATTTTTGGTTCGGAGAATTGGACATGTCTATATAGGGTCATAGTATTTGGAATCTATAGGTTTGAGCAATCATGAAAATCCATCGTTACACAACGCCTTCTCCACCTCAAAACTACTCAGAATTTCGATGTTGAACTCTTCAAACTAAATTGTGAAGTGATTAGAGGATAGCAAGTTTGTTTAAGAATGTAATATCTATCTCTCTCGCTCAAACCTCAAACCTAGTGTTTTTATAGGATTCTGTGCACTGTCCGAGACTACTTTTTGTGAATATCCAGCTAGGTCAAGAGTGGATACACCAAAATGCAAAAGTGCGTGTCAAAAAACACGAAGTACTTGAATAATGATTCTTTTTCGATCCTAGTGTTTGGGATACAAGGCGCATACATCAACTCTAATACCATGAAGAAGACGAACAAAAGAGATGGGGATGTTAGCCGAAGTTTTTCGTCCGGAAAATTGGACATGTCTATATAGAGTCATAGTATTTGGAATCTATAGGTTTGAGCAATCATGCAAATCCATGGTTACACAACGCCTTCTCCACCTCAAAACTACTCGAATTTCGATGTTGAACGCTTCAAACTAATTCGTGAAGCTATTTGAGGATATCAAGCTTGTTTAAGAATGTAATATCTATCTCTTTTGCTCTAACCTCAAATCTAGTGTTTTTGTAGGATTCTATGCACTCTCTGAGACTGTTTTGTGCGAAGATCCAGCTAGGTCAAGAGTGTATAAACCAAAATATAAAAGACCTTATCGAAAAACATGAAGTACTTGAATAATGATTCATTTTAGATCCTAGTGTTTGAGATACAAGATGCATACATAAACTCTAATACCATGAAGCGGACGAACAAAAGAGATGGGGATGTTAGTCGACGTTTTTGGTTCGGAAAATTGGACATGTCTATATAGAGTCATAGTATTTGGAATTAATAGGTTTGAGCAATCATGAAAATCCATGGTTACACAACGCCTTCTCCACATCAAAACTACTGCGAATTTCGATGTTGAACTCTTCAAACTAATCGGTGAAGCTATTTGAGGATATCAAGCTTGTTTAAGAATGTAATATCTATCTCTTTTGCTCTAACCTCAAACCTAGTGTTTTTGTAGGATTCTATGCACTCTACGAGACTGTTTTGTGCGAAGATCCGGCTAGGTCAAGAGTGTATAAACCAAAATATAAAAGACCTTATCGAAAAACATGAAGTACTTGAATAATGATTCATTTTAGATCCTAGTGTTTGAGATACAAGATGCATACATCAACTCTAATACCATGAAGAAGACGAACAAAAGAGATGGGGATGTTAGTCGATGTTTTTGGTTCGGAAAATTGGACATGTCTATAATAGAGTCATAGTATTTGGAATTAATAGGTTTGAGCAATCATGAAAATCCATGGTTACACAACGCCTTCTCCACATCAAAACTACTACGAATTTCGATGTTGAACTCTTCAAACTAATCTGTTAAGTTATTTGAGGATATCAAGCTTGTTTAAGAATGTAATATCTATCTCTTTTGCTCTAACCTCAAACCTAGTGTTTTTTTAGGATTCTATGCACTCTCTGAGACTGTTTTGTGCGAAGATCCAGCTAGGTCAAGAGTGTATAAACCAAAATATAAAAGAGCGTATCGAAAAACACGAAGTACTTGAATAATGATTCATTTTAGATCCTAGTGTTTGAGATACAAGATGCATACATCAACTCTAATACCATGAAGAAGACGAACAAAAGAGATGGGGATGTTAGTCGATGTTTTTGGTTCAGAAAATTGGACATGTCTATATAGAGTCATGGTATTTGCAATTGATAGGTTTGAGCAATCATGAAAATCCATGGTTACACAACGCCTTCTCCACCTCAAAACTACTCAGAATTTCGATGTTGAACTCTTCAAACTAAATTGTGAAGTGATTAGAGGATATCAAGTTTGTTTAAGAATGTAATATCTATCTCTTTTGCCCTAACCTCAAACCTAGTGTTTTTGTAGGATTTTGTGCACTCTCCGAGACTGTTTTGTGCAAAGATCCAGCTAGGTCAAGACTGTATAAACCAAAATATAAAAGAGCGTATCGAAAAACACGAAGTACTTGAATAATGATTCTTTTTCGATCCTAGTGTTTGAGATACAAGGCGCATACATCAACCCTCATACCATGAAGAAGACGAACAAAAGAGATGGGGATGTTAGCCAAAGTTTTTCGTTCGGAAAATTGGACATGTCTATATAGGGTCATAGTATTTGGAATCTATAAGTTTGAGCAATCATGAAAATCCATGGTTACACAATTCTTTCTCCACCGCAAAACTACTCGGAATTTCGATGTTGAACTCTTGAAACTAATTCGAAGCTATTTGAGGATATCAAGCTTTTTTAACAATGTAATATCTATCACTTTTGCTCTAACCTCAAACCTAGTGTTTTTGTAGGATTCTATGCACTCTCCGAGACTGTTTTGTGTGAAGATCCAGCTAGGTCAAGAGTGTATAAACCAATATATAAAAGAGCGTATCGTAAAACACGAAGTACTTGAATAATGATTCATTTTCGATCATAGTGTTTGAGATACAAGTTGCTTACATCAACTCTAATACCATGAAGCAGACGAACAAAAGAGATGGGGCTTTTAGTCGAAGTTTTTGGTTCGGACAATTGGACATGTCTATATAGAGTCATGGTATTTGCAATCGATAGGTTTGAGCAATCATGAAAATCCATGGTTACACAACGCCTTCTCCACCTCAAAACTACTCAAAATTTCGATGTTGAACTCTTCAAACTAAATTGTGAAGTTATTAGAGGATATCATGCTTGTTTAAGATTGTAATATCTATCTCTCTCGGTCTAACCTCAAACCTAGTGTTTTTTCAAGGATTACGTGCACCGTCCGAGACAATTTTGTGTGAACATCCAGCTAGGTCAAGAGTGGCTCCAACAAAATGCATAAGAACATGTCCAAAAACACGAAGTACTTGAATAATGATTCTTTTTTCAATCTAGTGTTTGAGATACAAGACGCATACATAAACTCTAATACTATGAAGAAAACAAACAAAAGAGATGGGGATATTAGTCGAAATTTTTGGTTGGGAGAATTGGACATGTCTATATGGGGTCATAGTATTTGGAATGTATAGGTTTGAGCAATCATGAAAATCCATGGTTACACAACGCCTTCTCCACCTCAAAACTACTCGAATTTCGATGTTGAACTCTTCAAACTAAATTGTGAAGTGATTAGAGGATATCAAGTTTGTTTAAGAATTTAATATCTATCTCTCTCGCTCTAACCTCAAACCTAGTGTTTTTGTAGGATTTCGTACCTTGTCCGAGACTATTTTGTGTGAACATCCAGCTAGGTCAATAGTGGCTCCAACAAAATGCAAAAGTGCGTGTCGAAAAACACGAAGTACCTGAATAATGATTCTTTTTCGATCCTAGTGTTTGGGATACAAGGCGCATACATCAACTCTAATACCATGAAGAAGACGAACAAAAGAGATGGGGATGTTAGCCGAAGTTTTTCGTTCGGAAAATTGGACATGTCTATATGGAGTCATAGTATTTGGAATTAATAGGTTTGAGCAATCATGAAAATACATGGTCACCCAACGCCTTCTCCACCTCAAAACTACTGCGAATTTCGATGTTGAACTCTCCAAACTAATCTGTGAAGCTATTTGAGGATATCATGCTTGTTTAAGAATGTAATATCTATCTCTTTTGCTCTAACCTCAAACCTAGTGTTTTTGTAGGATTATGCGGTCCGAGACTCGTTTTGTGCGAAGATCTAGCTAGGTCAAGAGTGTATAAACCAAAATATAAAAGAGCGTATCGAAAAACACGAAGTACTTGAATAATGATTCATTTTAGATCCTAGTGTTTGAGATACAAGATGCATACATCAACTCCAATACCATGAAGAAGACGATCGAAAAGAGATGGGGATGTTAGTCGAAGTTTTTCGTTCGGAAAATTGGGAAATGTCTATACGTGGTAATAGTATTTGGAATCTAAAGGTTTGAGCAATCATGAAAATCCATGGTTACACAACGCCTTCTCCACCTCAAAACTACTCGAATTACGATGTTGAACTCTTCAAACTAAATTGTGAAGTGATTAGAGGATATCAAGTTTGTTTAAGAATTTAATATCTATCTCTCTCGCTCTAACCTCAAACCTAGTGTTTTTGTAGGATTCTGTCCACTGTCCGAGACTATTTTGTGCGAACATCCATCTAGGTCAATAGTGGCTCAAACAAAATGCATAAGAGCATGTCGAAAAACACGAAGTACTTGAATAATGATTCTCTTCCGATCCTTGTTTTTTAGATACAAGACGCATACATCAACTCTAACACCATGAAGAAGACGAACAAAAGAGATGGGGATGTGTGTCGAAGTTTTTGGTTCGGAAAATTGGATATGTCTATATAGAGTCATAGTATTTGGAATCAATAGGTTTGAGCAATCATGAAAATCCATGGTTACACAACGCCTTCTCCACCTCAAAACTACTCTGAATTTCGATGTTGAACTCTTCAAACTAAATTGTGAAGTTATTAGAGGATATCAAGCTTGTTTAAGATTGTAATATCTATCTCTCTCGGTCTAACCTCAAACCTAGTGTTTTTTCAAGGATTCTGTGCACTGTCCGAGACAATTTTGTGTGAACATCCAGCTAGGTCAAGAGTGGCTCCAACAAAATGCATAAGAACATGTCGAAAAACACGAAGTACTTGAATAATGATTCTTTTTTCAATCCTAGTGTTTGAGATACAAGACGCATACATAAACTCTAATCTTATGAAGAAAACAAACAAAAGAGATGGGGATATTAGTCGAAATTTTTGGTTGGGAGAATTGGACATGTCCATATAGGAGTCATAGTATTTGGAATCTATAGGTTTGAGCAATCATGAAAATCCATGGTTACACAACGCCTTCTCCACCTCAAAACTACTCGGAATTTCGATGTTGAACTCTTGAAGCTAAATTGTGAAGTGATTAGAGGATATCAAGTTTGTTTAAGAATTTAATATCTATCTCTCTCGCTCTAACCTCAAACTTAGTGTTTTTGTAGGATTCGTGACTTGTCTGAGACTATTTTGTGTGAACATCCAGCTAGGTCAATAGTGGCTCAACAAAATGCAAAAGTGCGTGTCAAAAAACACGAAGTACCCGAATAATGATTCTTTTTCGATCCTAGTGTTTGGCATACAAGGCGCATACATCAACTCTAATACCATGAAGAAGACGAACAAAAGAGATGGGGGATGTTAGCCGAAGTTTTTCGTTCGGAAAATTGGACATGTCTATATAGAGTCATAGTATTTGGAATTAATAGGTTTGAGCAATCATGAAAATCTATGGTCACCCAACGCCTTCTCCACCTCAAAACTACTGCGAATTTCGATGTTGAACTCTCCAAACTAATTTGCGAAGCTATTTGAGGATATCATGCTTGTTTAAGAATGTAATATCTATCTCTTTTGCTCTAACCTCAAACCTAGTGTTTTTGTAGGATTCCATGCGGTCTACGAGGCTGCTTTGTGCGAAATCTAGCTAGGTCAAGAGTCTATAAACCAAAATATAAAAGAGCGTATCGAAAAACACGAAGTACTTGAATAATGATTCATTTTAGATCTAGTGTTTGAGATACAAGATTCATACATCAACTCTAATACCATGAAGAAGACGATCAAAAGAGATGGGGATGTTAGTCGAAGTTGTTCGTTTGGAAAATTGGGAAATGTCTATACAGGGTAATAGTATTTGGAATCTAAAGGTTTGAGCAATCATGAAAATCCATGGTTACACAACGCCTTCTCCACCTCAAAACTACTCAGAATTACGATGTTGAACTCTTCAAACTAAATTGTGAAGTGATTAGAGGATATCAAGTTTGTTTAAGAATTTAATATCTATCTCTCTCGCTGCAACCTCAAACCTAGTGTTTTTGTAGGATTTTGTCCATCGTCCGAGACTATTTTGTGCGAACATCCATTTGTAGGTCAATAGTGGCTCCAACAAAATGCATAAGAGCATGTCGAAAAACACGAAGTACTTGAATAATGATTCTCTTCCGATCCTTGTTTTTTAGATACAAGACGCATACATAAACTCTAACACCATGAAGAAGACGAACAAAAGAGATGGGGATGTTTGTCGAAGTTTTTGGTTCGGAAAATTGGATATGTACTATATAGAGTCATAGTATTTGGAATCAATAGGTTTGAGCAATCATGAAAATCCATGGTTACACAACGCCTTCTCCACCTCAAAACTACTCGAATTTCGATGTTGAACTCTTGAAACTAATATGTGAAGCTATTTGAGGATATCAAGATTGTTTAAGAATGTAATATCCATCTCTTTTGCTCTAACCTTAAACTTAGTGTTTTTGTAGGATTCTTTGCACTCTCCGAGACTATTTTGTGCGAAGATCCAGCTAGGTCAAGAGTGTATAAACCAAAATATAAAAGAGCGTATCGAAAAATACTGAAGTACTTGAATAATGATTCATTTTCGATCTAGTGTTTGAGATACAAGATGCATACATCAACTATAATACCATGAAGAAGACGAACAAAGAGATGGGGATGTTTGTCGAAGTTTTTGGTTCGAAAAATTGGACATGTCTATATAGAGTCATAGTATTTGGAATCGATAGGTTTGGCTAATCATGAAAATCCATGGTTACGCAACGTCTTCTCCACCTCAAAACTACTCGAATTTCGATGTTGAACTCTTAAAACTAATATGTGAAGCTATTTGAGGCTATCAAGCTTGTTTAAGAATGTAATATCTATCTCTTTTGCTCTAACCTCAAATCTAGTGTTTTTGTAGGATTCGCGCTCTCGAGATTTTTTTGTGCGAAGATCCGCCTAGGTCGAAGTGTATAAACCAAAATATAAAAGAGCGTATCGAAAAACATGAAGTACTTGAATAATGATTCATTTTCGATCTAGTGTTTGAGATACAAGATGCATAGCATCAACTCACAATACCA
>JAUJYP020000904.1:0-44324 GCA_030674075.2 Linum usitatissimum
AACAATATCGAGTTAATATGATTTAAAAGTTCAATAGTCCAATTATGTCGGGGGGTCATTATGATGAAACTTAGCTTTTATGTTATTTCCAACATGCATGTCAAATACTAATCGATTTGAAAATTTGAAATTTTCATGTCAAAATGGTTCATTTCCATAGGTGTTCCCTTTGGAAATTGACAAATTATGAGGTGAAAATTAGAACTTTTTAAATGGGCTAATATTTGACATGTATGTTGGGAATGGCTAAACATTGAGGTTTCACCATGTCAAGCCCTTCAAATAATAGGTACATTAAGTTAGATATTATATCTTCACATGATAAAACAATATCGAGTTAATATGATTTAAAAGTTCAATAGTCCAATTATGTCGGGGGGTCATTATGATGAAACTTAGCTTTTATGTTATTTCCAACATGCATGTCAAATACTAATCGATTTGAAAATTTGAAATTTTCATGTCAAAATGGTTCATTTCCATAGGTGTTCCCTTTGGAAATTGACAAATTATGAGGTGAAAATTAGAACTTTTTAAATGGGCTAATATTTGACATGTATGTTGGGAATGGCTAAACATTGAGGTTTCACCATGTTAAGCCCTTCAAATAATAGGTACATGAAGTTAGATTACATTTCTTCACATGATAAAACAATATCGAGTTAATATGATTTAAAAATTCATAATCCAATTATTTTAGGGTGTCATTATGATGAAACTTAGCTTTTAAGTTATTTCCAACATGCATGTCAAATACTAATCGATTTGAAAATTTGAAATTTTCATGTCAAAATGGTTCATTTCCATAGGTGTTCCCTTTGGAAATTGACAAATTATGAGGTGAAAATTAGAACTTTTTAAATGGGCTAATATTTGACATGTATGTTGGGAATGGCTAAACATTGAGGTTTCACCATGTCAAGCCCTTCAAATAATAGGTACATTAAGTTAGATATTATATCTTCACATGATAAAACAATATCGAGTTAATATGATTTAAAAGTTCAATAGTCCAATTATGTCGGGGGGTCATTATGATGAAACTTAGCTTTTATGTTATTTCCAACATGCATGTCAAATACTAATCGATTTGAAAATTTGAAATTTTCATGTCAAAATGGTTCATTTCCATAGGTGTTCCCTTTGGAAATTGACAAATTATGAGGTGAAAATTAGAACTTTTTAAATGGGCTAATATTTGACATGTATGTTGGGAATGGCTAAACATTGAGGTTTCACCATGTTAAGCCCTTCAAATAATAGGTACATGAAGTTAGATTACATTTCTTCACATGATAAAACAATATCGAGTTAATATGATTTAAAAATTCATAATCCAATTATTTTAGGGTGTCATTATGATGAAACTTAGCTTTTAAGTTATTTCCAACATGCATGTCAAATACTAATCGATTTGAAAATTTGAAATTTTCATGTCAAAATGGTTCATTTCCATAGGTGTTCCCTTTGGAAATTGACAAATTATGAGGTGAAAATTAGAACTTTTTAAATGGGCTAATATTTGACATGTATGTTGGGAATGGCTAAACATTGAGGTTTCACCATGTCAAGCCCTTCAAATAATAGGTACATTAAGTTAGATATTATATCTTCACATGATAAAACAATATCGAGTTAATATGATTTAAAAGTTCAATAGTCCAATTATGTCGGGGGGTCATTATGATGAAACTTAGCTTTTATGTTATTTCCAACATGCATGTCAAATACTAATCGATTTGAAAATTTGAAATTTTCATGTCAAAATGGTTCATTTCCATAGGTGTTCCCTTTGGAAATTGACAAATTATGAGGTGAAAATTAGAACTTTTTAAATGGGCTAATATTTGACATGTATGTTGGGAATGGCTAAACATTGAGGTTTCACCATGTTAAGCCCTTCAAATAATAGGTACATGAAGTTAGATTATCATTTCTTCACATGATAAAACAATATCGAGTTAATATGATTTAAAAATTCATAATCCAATTATTTTAGGGTGTCATTATGATGAAACTTAGCTTTTAAGTTATTTCCAACATGCATGTCAAATACTAATCGATTTGAAAATTTGAAATTTTCATGTCAAAATGGTTCATTTCCATAGGTGTTCCCTTTGGAAATTGACAAATTATGAGGTGAAAATTAGAACTTTTTAAATGGGCTAATATTTGACATGTATGTTGGGAATGGCTAAACATTGAGGTTTCACCATGTCAAGCCCTTCAAATAATAGGTACATTAAGTTAGATATTATATCTTCACATGATAAAACAATATCGAGTTAATATGATTTAAAAGTTCAATAGTCCAATTATGTCGGGGGGTCATTATGATGAAACTTAGCTTTTATGTTATTTCCAACATGCATGTCAAATACTAATCGATTTGAAAATTTGAAATTTTCATGTCAAAATGGTTCATTTCCATAGGTGTTCCCTTTGGAAATTGACAAATTATGAGGTGAAAATTAGAACTTTTTAAATGGGCTAATATTTGACATGTATGTTGGGAATGGCTAAACATTGAGGTTTCACCATGTTAAGCCCTTCAAATAATAGGTACATGAAGTTAGATTACATTTCTTCACATGATAAAACAATATCGAGTTAATATGATTTAAAAATTCATAATCCAATTATTTTAGGGTGTCATTATGATGAAACTTAGCTTTTAAGTTATTTCCAACATGCATGTCAAATACTAATCGATTTGAAAATTTGAAATTTTCATGTCAAAATGGTTCATTTCCATAGGTGTTCCCTTTGGAAATTGACAAATTATGAGGTGAAAATTAGAACTTTTTAAATGGGCTAACATTTGACATGTATGTTGGGAATGGCTAAACATTGAGGTTTCACCATGTCAAGCCCTTCAAATAATAGGTACATTAAGTTAGATATTATATCTTCACATGATAAAACAATATCGAGTTAATATGATTTAAAAGTTCAATAGTCCAATTATGTCGGGGGGTCATTATGATGAAACTTAGCTTTTATGTTATTTCCAACATGCATGTCAAATACTAATCGATTTGAAAATTTGAAATTTTCATGTCAAAATGGTTCATTTCCATAGGTGTTCCCTTTGGAAATTGACAAATTATGAGGTGAAAATTAGAACTTTTTAAATGGGCTAATATTTGACATGTATGTTGGGAATGGCTAAACATTGAGGTTTCACCATGTTAAGCCCTTCAAATAATAGGTACATGAAGTTAGATTACATTTCTTCACATGATAAAACAATATCGAGTTAATATGATTTAAAAATTCATAATCCAATTATTTTAGGGTGTCATTATGATGAAACTTAGCTTTTAAGTTATTTCCAACATGCATGTCAAATACTAATCGATTTGAAAATTTGAAATTTTCATGTCAAAATGGTTCATTTCCATAGGTGTTCCCTTTGGAAATTGACAAATTATGAGGTGAAAATTAGAACTTTTTAAATGGGCTAATATTTGACATGTATGTTGGGAATGGCTAAACATTGAGGTTTCACCATGTCAAGCCCTTCAAATAATAGGTACATTAAGTTAGATATTATATCTTCACATGATAAAACAATATCGAGTTAATATGATTTAAAAGTTCAATAGTCCAATTATGTCGGGGGGTCATTATGATGAAACTTAGCTTTTATGTTATTTCCAACATGCATGTCAAATACTAATCGATTTGAAAATTTGAAATTTTCATGTCAAAATGGTTCATTTCCATAGGTGTTCCCTTTGGAAATTGACAAATTATGAGGTGAAAATTAGAACTTTTTAAATGGGCTAATATTTGACATGTATGTTGGGAATGGCTAAACATTGAGGTTTCACCATGTTAAGCCCTTCAAATAATAGGTACATGAAGTTAGATTACATTTCTTCACATGATAAAACAATATCGAGTTAATATGATTTAAAAATTCATAATCCAATTATTTTAGGGTGTCATTATGATGAAACTTAGCTTTTAAGTTATTTCCAACATGCATGTCAAATACTAATCGATTTGAAAATTTGAAATTTTCATGTCAAAATGGTTCATTTCCATAGGTGTTCCCTTTGGAAATTGACAAATTATGAGGTGAAAATTAGAACTTTTTAAATGGGCTAACATTTGACATGTATGTTGGGAATGGCTAAACATTGAGGTTTCACCATGTCAAGCCCTTCAAATAATAGGTACATTAAGTTAGATATTATATCTTCACATGATAAAACAATATCGAGTTAATATGATTTAAAAGTTCAATAGTCCAATTATGTCGGGGGGTCATTATGATGAAACTTAGCTTTTATGTTATTTCCAACATGCATGTCAAATACTAATCGATTTGAAAATTTGAAATTTTCATGTCAAAATGGTTCATTTCCATAGGTGTTCCCTTTGGAAATTGACAAATTATGAGGTGAAAATTAGAACTTTTTAAATGGGCTAATATTTGACATGTATGTTGGGAATGGCTAAACATTGAGGTTTCACCATGTTAAGCCCTTCAAATAATAGGTACATGAAGTTAGATTACATTTCTTCACATGATAAAACAATATCGAGTTAATATGATTTAAAAATTCATAATCCAATTATTTTAGGGTGTCATTATGATGAAACTTAGCTTTTAAGTTATTTCCAACATGCATGTCAAATACTAATCGATTTGAAAATTTGAAATTTTCATGTCAAAATGGTTCATTTCCATAGGTGTTCCCTTTGGAAATTGACAAATTATGAGGTGAAAATTAGAACTTTTTAAATGGGCTAACATTTGACATGTATGTTGGGAATGGCTAAACATTGAGGTTTCACCATGTCAAGCCCTTCAAATAATAGGTACATTAAGTTAGATATTATATCTTCACATGATAAAACAATATCGAGTTAATATGATTTAAAAGTTCAATAGTCCAATTATGTCGGGGGGTCATTATGATGAAACTTAGCTTTTATGTTATTTCCAACATGCATGTCAAATACTAATCGATTTGAAAATTTGAAATTTTCATGTCAAAATGGTTCATTTCCATAGGTGTTCCCTTTGGAAATTGACAAATTATGAGGTGAAAATTAGAACTTTTTAAATGGGCTAATATTTGACATGTATGTTGGGAATGGCTAAACATTGAGGTTTCACCATGTTAAGCCCTTCAAATAATAGGTACATGAAGTTAGATTACATTTCTTCACATGATAAAACAATATCGAGTTAATATGATTTAAAAATTCATAATCCAATTATTTTAGGGTGTCATTATGATGAAACTTAGCTTTTAAGTTATTTCCAACATGCATGTCAAATACTAATCGATTTGAAAATTTGAAATTTTCATGTCAAAATGGTTCATTTCCATAGGTGTTCCCTTTGGAAATTGACAAATTATGAGGTGAAAATTAGAACTTTTTAAATGGGCTAACATTTGACATGTATGTTGGGAATGGCTAAACATTGAGGTTTCACCATGTCAAGCCCTTCAAATAATAGGTACATTAAGTTAGATATTATATCTTCACATGATAAAACAATATCGAGTTAATATGATTTAAAAGTTCAATAGTCCAATTATGTCGGGGGGTCATTATGATGAAACTTAGCTTTTATGTTATTTCCAACATGCATGTCAAATACTAATCGATTTGAAAATTTGAAATTTTCATGTCAAAATGGTTCATTTCCATAGGTGTTCCCTTTGGAAATTGACAAATTATGAGGTGAAAATTAGAACTTTTTAAATGGGCTAATATTTGACATGTATGTTGGGAATGGCTAAACATTGAGGTTTCACCATGTTAAGCCCTTCAAATAATAGGTACATGAAGTTAGATTACATTTCTTCACATGATAAAACAATATCGAGTTAATATGATTTAAAAATTCATAATCCAATTATTTTAGGGTGTCATTATGATGAAACTTAGCTTTTAAGTTATTTCCAACATGCATGTCAAATACTAATCGATTTGAAAATTTGAAATTTTCATGTCAAAATGGTTCATTTCCATAGGTGTTCCCTTTGGAAATTGACAAATTATGAGGTGAAAATTAGAACTTTTTAAATGGGCTAACATTTGACATGTATGTTGGGAATGGCTAAACATTGAGGTTTCACCATGTCAAGCCCTTCAAATAATAGGTACATTAAGTTAGATATTATATCTTCACATGATAAAACAATATCGAGTTAATATGATTTAAAAGTTCAATAGTCCAATTATGTCAGGGGGGGTCATTATGATGAAACTTAGCTTTTATGTTATTTCCAACATGCATGTCAAATACTAATCGATTTGAAAATTTGAAATTTTCATGTCAAAATGGTTCATTTCCATAGGTGTTCCCTTTGGAAATTGACAAATTATGAGGTGAAAATTAGAACTTTTTAAATGGGCTAATATTTGACATGTATGTTGGGAATGGCTAAACATTGAGGTTTCACCATGTTAAGCCCTTCAAATAATAGGTACATGAAGTTAGATTACATTTCTTCACATGATAAAACAATATCGAGTTAATATGATTTAAAAATTCATAATCCAATTATTTTAGGGTGTCATTATGATGAAACTTAGCTTTTAAGTTATTTCCAACATGCATGTCAAATACTAATCGATTTGAAAATTTGAAATTTTCATGTCAAAATGGTTCATTTCCATAGGTGTTCCCTTTGGAAATTGACAAATTATGAGGTGAAAATTAGAACTTTTTAAATGGGCTAATATTTGACATGTATGTTGGGAATGGCTAAACATTGAGGTTTCACCATGTCAAGCCCTTCAAATAATAGGTACATTAAGTTAGATATTATATCTTCACATGATAAAACAATATCGAGTTAATATGATTTAAAAATTCAATAATCCAATTATTGTAGGGGGTCATTATGATGAAACTTAGCTTTTAAGTTATTTCCAACATGCATGTCAAATACTAATCGATTTGAAAATTTGAAATTTTCATGTCAAAATGGTTCATTTCCATAGGTGTTCCCTTTGGAAATTGACAAATTATGAGGTGAAAATTAGAACTTTTTAAATGGGCTAATATTTGACATGTATGTTGGGAATGGCTAAACATTGAGGTTTCACCATGTCAAGCCCTTCAAATAATAGGTACATTAAGTTAGATATTATATCTTCACATGATAAAACAATATCGAGTTAATATGATTTAAAAGTTCAATAGTCCAATTATGTCAGGGGTCATTATGATGAAACTTAGCTTTTATGTTATTTCCAACATGCATGTCAAATACTAATCGATTTGAAAATTTGAAATTTTCATGTCAAAATGGTTCATTTCCATAGGTGTTCCCTTTGGAAATTGACAAATTATGAGGTGAAAATTAGAACTTTTTAAATGGGCTAATATTTGACATGTATGTTGGGAATGGCTAAACATTGAGGTTTCACCATGTCAAGCCCTTCAAATAATAGGTACATTAAGTTAGATATTATATCTTCACATGATAAAACAATATCGAGTTAATATGATTTAAAAGTTCAATAGTCCAATTATGTCGGGGGGTCATTATGATGAAACTTAGCTTTTATGTTATTTCCAACATGCATGTCAAATACTAATCGATTTGAAAATTTGAAATTTTCATGTCAAAATGGTTCATTTCCATAGGTGTTCCCTTTGGAAATTGACAAATTATGAGGTGAAAATTAGAACTTTTTAAATGGGCTAATATTTGACATGTATGTTGGGAATGGCTAAACATTGAGGTTTCACCATGTTAAGCCCTTCAAATAATAGGTACATGAAGTTAGATTACATTTCTTCACATGATAAAACAATATCGAGTTAATATGATTTAAAAATTCATAATCCAATTATTTTAGGGTGTCATTATGATGAAACTTAGCTTTTAAGTTATTTCCAACATGCATGTCAAATACTAATCGATTTGAAAATTTGAAATTTTCATGTCAAAATGGTTCATTTCCATAGGTGTTCCCTTTGGAAATTGACAAATTATGAGGTGAAAATTAGAACTTTTTAAATGGGCTAACATTTGACATGTATGTTGGGAATGGCTAAACATTGAGGTTTCACCATGTCAAGCCCTTCAAATAATAGGTACATTAAGTTAGATATTATATCTTCACATGATAAAACAATATCGAGTTAATATGATTTAAAAGTTCAATAGTCCAATTATGTCGGGGGGTCATTATGATGAAACTTAGCTTTTATGTTATTTCCAACATGCATGTCAAATACTAATCGATTTGAAAATTTGAAATTTTCATGTCAAAATGGTTCATTTCCATAGGTGTTCCCTTTGGAAATTGACAAATTATGAGGTGAAAATTAGAACTTTTTAAATGGGCTAATATTTGACATGTATGTTGGGAATGGCTAAACATTGAGGTTTCACCATGTTAAGCCCTTCAAATAATAGGTACATGAAGTTAGATTACATTTCTTCACATGATAAAACAATATCGAGTTAATATGATTTAAAAATTCATAATCCAATTATTTTAGGGTGTCATTATGATGAAACTTAGCTTTTAAGTTATTTCCAACATGCATGTCAAATACTAATCGATTTGAAAATTTGAAATTTTCATGTCAAAATGGTTCATTTCCATAGGTGTTCCCTTTGGAAATTGACAAATTATGAGGTGAAAATTAGAACTTTTTAAATGGGCTAATATTTGACATGTATGTTGGGAATGGCTAAACATTGAGGTTTCACCATGTCAAGCCCTTCAAATAATAGGTACATTAAGTTAGATATTATATCTTCACATGATAAAACAATATCGAGTTAATATGATTTAAAAGTTCAATAGTCCAATTATGTCGGGGGGTCATTATGATGAAACTTAGCTTTTATGTTATTTCCAACATGCATGTCAAATACTAATCGATTTGAAAATTTGAAATTTTCATGTCAAAATGGTTCATTTCCATAGGTGTTCCCTTTGGAAATTGACAAATTATGAGGTGAAAATTAGAACTTTTTAAATGGGCTAATATTTGACATGTATGTTGGGAATGGCTAAACATTGAGGTTTCACCATGTCAAGCCCTTCAAATAATAGGTACATTAAGTTAGATATTATATCTTCACATGATAAAACAATATCGAGTTAATATGATTTAAAAATTCAATAGTCCAATTATTTAGGGGGTCATTATGATGAAACTTAGCTTTTATGTTATTTCCAACATGCATGTCAAATACTAATCGATTTGAAAATTTGAAATTTTCATGTCAAAATGGTTCATTTCCATAGGTGTTCCCTTTGGAAATTGACAAATTATGAGGTGAAAATTAGAACTTTTTAAATGGGCTAATATTTGACATGTATGTTGGGAATGGCTAAACATTGAGGTTTCACCATGTTAAGCCCTTCAAATAATAGGTACATGAAGTTAGATTTTATTTCTTCACATGATAAAACAATATCGAGTTAATATGATTTAAAAATTCATAATCCAATTATTTTAGGGTGTCATTATGATGAAACTTAGCTTTTAAGTTATTTCCAACATGCATGTCAAATACTAATCGATTTGAAAATTTGAAATTTTCATGTCAAAATGGTTCATTTCCATAGGTGTTCCCTTTGGAAATTGACAAATTATGAGGTGAAAATTAGAACTTTTTAAATGGGCTAATATTTGACATGTATGTTGGGAATGGCTAAACATTGAGGTTTCACCATGTCAAGCCCTTCAAATAATAGGTACATTAAGTTAGATATTATATCTTCACATGATAAAACAATATCGAGTTAATATGATTTAAAAGTTCAATAGTCCAATTATGTCGGGGGGTCATTATGATGAAACTTAGCTTTTATGTTATTTCCAACATGCATGTCAAATACTAATCGATTTGAAAATTTGAAATTTTCATGTCAAAATGGTTCATTTCCATAGGTGTTCCCTTTGGAAATTGACAAATTATGAGGTGAAAATTAGAACTTTTTAAATGGGCTAATATTTGACATGTATGTTGGGAATGGCTAAACATTGAGGTTTCACCATGTTAAGCCCTTCAAATAATAGGTACATGAAGTTAGATTACATTTCTTCACATGATAAAACAATATCGAGTTAATATGATTTAAAAATTCATAATCCAATTATTTTAGGGTGTCATTATGATGAAACTTAGCTTTTAAGTTATTTCCAACATGCATGTCAAATACTAATCGATTTGAAAATTTGAAATTTTCATGTCAAAATGGTTCATTTCCATAGGTGTTCCCTTTGGAAATTGACAAATTATGAGGTGAAAATTAGAACTTTTTAAATGGGCTAATATTTGACATGTATGTTGGGAATGGCTAAACATTGAGGTTTCACCATGTCAAGCCCTTCAAATAATAGGTACATTAAGTTAGATATTATATCTTCACATGATAAAACAATATCGAGTTAATATGATTTAAAAGTTCAATAGTCCAATTATGTCGGGGGGTCATTATGATGAAACTTAGCTTTTATGTTATTTCCAACATGCATGTCAAATACTAATCGATTTGAAAATTTGAAATTTTCATGTCAAAATGGTTCATTTCCATAGGTGTTCCCTTTGGAAATTGACAAATTATGAGGTGAAAATTAGAACTTTTTAAATGGGCTAATATTTGACATGTATGTTGGGAATGGCTAAACATTGAGGTTTCACCATGTCAAGCCCTTCAAATAATAGGTACATTAAGTTAGATATTATATCTTCACATGATAAAACAATATCGAGTTAATATGATTTAAAAATTCATAATCCAATTATTTTAGGGTGTCATTATGATGAAACTTAGCTTTTAAGTTATTTCCAACATGCATGTCAAATACTAATCGATTTGAAAATTTGAAATTTTCATGTCAAAATGGTTCATTTCCATAGGTGTTCCCTTTGGAAATTGACAAATTATGAGGTGAAAATTAGAACTTTTTAAATGGGCTAATATTTGACATGTATGTTGGGAATGGCTAAACATTGAGGTTTCACCATGTCAAGCCCTTCAAATAATAGGTACATTAAGTTAGATATTATATCTTCACATGATAAAACAATATCGAGTTAATATGATTTAAAAATTCAATAATCCAATTATTTTAGGGTGTCATTATGATGAAACTTAGCTTTTAAGTTATTTCCAACATGCATGTCAAATACTAATCGATTTGAAAATTTGAAATTTTCATGTCAAAATGGTTCATTTCCATAGGTGTTCCCTTTGGAAATTGACAAATTATGAGGTGAAAATTAGAACTTTTTAAATGGGCTAATATTTGACATGTATGTTGGGAATGGCTAAACATTGAGGTTTCACCATGTCAAGCCCTTCAAATAATAGGTACATTAAGTTAGATATTATATCTTCACATGATAAAACAATATCGAGTTAATATGATTTAAAAGTTCAATAGTCCAATTATGTCGGGGGGTCATTATGATGAAACTTAGCTTTTATGTTATTTCCAACATGCATGTCAAATACTAATCGATTTGAAAATTTGAAATTTTCATGTCAAAATGGTTCATTTCCATAGGTGTTCCCTTTGGAAATTGACAAATTATGAGGTGAAAATTAGAACTTTTTAAATGGGCTAATATTTGACATGTATGTTGGGAATGGCTAAACATTGAGGTTTCACCATGTTAAGCCCTTCAAATAATAGGTACATGAAGTTAGATTACATTTCTTCACATGATAAAACAATATCGAGTTAATATGATTTAAAAATTCATAATCCAATTATTTTAGGGTGTCATTATGATGAAACTTAGCTTTTAAGTTATTTCCAACATGCATGTCAAATACTAATCGATTTGAAAATTTGAAATTTTCATGTCAAAATGGTTCATTTCCATAGGTGTTCCCTTTGGAAATTGACAAATTATGAGGTGAAAATTAGAACTTTTTAAATGGGCTAATATTTGACATGTATGTTGGGAATGGCTAAACATTGAGGTTTCACCATGTCAAGCCCTTCAAATAATAGGTACATTAAGTTAGATATTATATCTTCACATGATAAAACAATATCGAGTTAATATGATTTAAAAGTTCAATAGTCCAATTATGTCGGGGGGTCATTATGATGAAACTTAGCTTTTATGTTATTTCCAACATGCATGTCAAATACTAATCGATTTGAAAATTTGAAATTTTCATGTCAAAATGGTTCATTTCCATAGGTGTTCCCTTTGGAAATTGACAAATTATGAGGTGAAAATTAGAACTTTTTAAATGGGCTAATATTTGACATGTATGTTGGGAATGGCTAAACATTGAGGTTTCACCATGTTAAGCCCTTCAAATAATAGGTACATGAAGTTAGATTACATTTCTTCACATGATAAAACAATATCGAGTTAATATGATTTAAAAATTCATAATCCAATTATTTTAGGGTGTCATTATGATGAAACTTAGCTTTTAAGTTATTTCCAACATGCATGTCAAATACTAATCGATTTGAAAATTTGAAATTTTCATGTCAAAATGGTTCATTTCCATAGGTGTTCCCTTTGGAAATTGACAAATTATGAGGTGAAAATTAGAACTTTTTAAATGGGCTAACATTTGACATGTATGTTGGGAATGGCTAAACATTGAGGTTTCACCATGTCAAGCCCTTCAAATAATAGGTACATTAAGTTAGATATTATATCTTCACATGATAAAACAATATCGAGTTAATATGATTTAAAAGTTCAATAGTCCAATTATGTCCGGGGGGTCATTATGATGAAACTTAGCTTTTATGTTATTTCCAACATGCATGTCAAATACTAATCGATTTGAAAATTTGAAATTTTCATGTCAAAATGGTTCATTTCCATAGGTGTTCCCTTTGGAAATTGACAAATTATGAGGTGAAAATTAGAACTTTTTAAATGGGCTAATATTTGACATGTATGTTGGGAATGGCTAAACATTGAGGTTTCACCATGTTAAGCCCTTCAAATAATAGGTACATGAAGTTAGATTACATTTCTTCACATGATAAAACAATATCGAGTTAATATGATTTAAAAATTCATAATCCAATTATTTTAGGGTGTCATTATGATGAAACTTAGCTTTTAAGTTATTTCCAACATGCATGTCAAATACTAATCGATTTGAAAATTTGAAATTTTCATGTCAAAATGGTTCATTTCCATAGGTGTTCCCTTTGGAAATTGACAAATTATGAGGTGAAAATTAGAACTTTTTAAATGGGCTAATATTTGACATGTATGTTGGGAATGGCTAAACATTGAGGTTTCACCATGTCAAGCCCTTCAAATAATAGGTACATTAAGTTAGATATTATATCTTCACATGATAAAACAATATCGAGTTAATATGATTTAAAAGTTCAATAGTCCAATTATGTCAGGGGGTCATTATGATGAAACTTAGCTTTTATGTTATTTCCAACATGCATGTCAAATACTAATCGATTTGAAAATTTGAAATTTTCATGTCAAAATGGTTCATTTCCATAGGTGTTCCCTTTGGAAATTGACAAATTATGAGGTGAAAATTAGAACTTTTTAAATGGGCTAATATTTGACATGTATGTTGGGAATGGCTAAACATTGAGGTTTCACCATGTTAAGCCCTTCAAATAATAGGTACATGAAGTTAGATTACATTTCTTCACATGATAAAACAATATCGAGTTAATATGATTTAAAAATTCATAATCCAATTATTTTAGGGTGTCATTATGATGAAACTTAGCTTTTAAGTTATTTCCAACATGCATGTCAAATACTAATCGATTTGAAAATTTGAAATTTTCATGTCAAAATGGTTCATTTCCATAGGTGTTCCCTTTGGAAATTGACAAATTATGAGGTGAAAATTAGAACTTTTTAAATGGGCTAACATTTGACATGTATGTTGGGAATGGCTAAACATTGAGGTTTCACCATGTCAAGCCCTTCAAATAATAGGTACATTAAGTTAGATATTATATCTTCACATGATAAAACAATATCGAGTTAATATGATTTAAAAGTTCAATAGTCCAATTATGTTGGGGGGGTCATTATGATGAAACTTAGCTTTTATGTTATTTCCAACATGCATGTCAAATACTAATCGATTTGAAAATTTGAAATTTTCATGTCAAAATGGTTCATTTCCATAGGTGTTCCCTTTGGAAATTGACAAATTATGAGGTGAAAATTAGAACTTTTTAAATGGGCTAATATTTGACATGTATGTTGGGAATGGCTAAACATTGAGGTTTCACCATGTTAAGCCCTTCAAATAATAGGTACATGAAGTTAGATTACATTTCTTCACATGATAAAACAATATCGAGTTAATATGATTTAAAAATTCATAATCCAATTATTTTAGGGTGTCATTATGATGAAACTTAGCTTTTAAGTTATTTCCAACATGCATGTCAAATACTAATCGATTTGAAAATTTGAAATTTTCATGTCAAAATGGTTCATTTCCATAGGTGTTCCCTTTGGAAATTGACAAATTATGAGGTGAAAATTAGAACTTTTTAAATGGGCTAACATTTGACATGTATGTTGGGAATGGCTAAACATTGAGGTTTCACCATGTCAAGCCCTTCAAATAATAGGTACATTAAGTTAGATATTATATCTTCACATGATAAAACAATATCGAGTTAATATGATTTAAAAGTTCAATAGTCCAATTATGTCATGGGGGTCATTATGATGAAACTTAGCTTTTATGTTATTTCCAACATGCATGTCAAATACTAATCGATTTGAAAATTTGAAATTTTCATGTCAAAATGGTTCATTTCCATAGGTGTTCCCTTTGGAAATTGACAAATTATGAGGTGAAAATTAGAACTTTTTAAATGGGCTAATATTTGACATGTATGTTGGGAATGGCTAAACATTGAGGTTTCACCATGTTAAGCCCTTCAAATAATAGGTACATGAAGTTAGATTACATTTCTTCACATGATAAAACAATATCGAGTTAATATGATTTAAAAATTCATAATCCAATTATTTTAGGGTGTCATTATGATGAAACTTAGCTTTTAAGTTATTTCCAACATGCATGTCAAATACTAATCGATTTGAAAATTTGAAATTTTCATGTCAAAATGGTTCATTTCCATAGGTGTTCCCTTTGGAAATTGACAAATTATGAGGTGAAAATTAGAACTTTTTAAATGGGCTAATATTTGACATGTATGTTGGGAATGGCTAAACATTGAGGTTTCACCATGTCAAGCCCTTCAAATAATAGGTACATTAAGTTAGATATTATATCTTCACATGATAAAACAATATCGAGTTAATATGATTTAAAAGTTCAATAGTCCAATTATGTCAGGGGGGTCATTATGATGAAACTTAGCTTTTATGTTATTTCCAACATGCATGTCAAATACTAATCGATTTGAAAATTTGAAATTTTCATGTCAAAATGGTTCATTTCCATAGGTGTTCCCTTTGGAAATTGACAAATTATGAGGTGAAAATTAGAACTTTTTAAATGGGCTAATATTTGACATGTATGTTGGGAATGGCTAAACATTGAGGTTTCACCATGTTAAGCCCTTCAAATAATAGGTACATGAAGTTAGATTACATTTCTTCACATGATAAAACAATATCGAGTTAATATGATTTAAAAATTCATAATCCAATTATTTTAGGGTGTCATTATGATGAAACTTAGCTTTTAAGTTATTTCCAACATGCATGTCAAATACTAATCGATTTGAAAATTTGAAATTTTCATGTCAAAATGGTTCATTTCCATAGGTGTTCCCTTTGGAAATTGACAAATTATGAGGTGAAAATTAGAACTTTTTAAATGGGCTAACATTTGACATGTATGTTGGGAATGGCTAAACATTGAGGTTTCACCATGTCAAGCCCTTCAAATAATAGGTACATTAAGTTAGATATTATATCTTCACATGATAAAACAATATCGAGTTAATATGATTTAAAAGTTCAATAGTCCAATTATGTCGGGGGGTCATTATGATGAAACTTAGCTTTTATGTTATTTCCAACATGCATGTCAAATACTAATCGATTTGAAAATTTGAAATTTTCATGTCAAAATGGTTCATTTCCATAGGTGTTCCCTTTGGAAATTGACAAATTATGAGGTGAAAATTAGAACTTTTTAAATGGGCTAATATTTGACATGTATGTTGGGAATGGCTAAACATTGAGGTTTCACCATGTTAAGCCCTTCAAATAATAGGTACATGAAGTTAGATATTATTTCTTCACATGATAAAACAATATCGAGTTAATATGATTTAAAAATTCATAATCCAATTATTTTAGGGTGTCATTATGATGAAACTTAGCTTTTAAGTTATTTCCAACATGCATGTCAAATACTAATCGATTTGAAAATTTGAAATTTTCATGTCAAAATGGTTCATTTCCATAGGTGTTCCCTTTGGAAATTGACAAATTATGAGGTGAAAATTAGAACTTTTTAAATGGGCTAATATTTGACATGTATGTTGGGAATGGCTAAACATTGAGGTTTCACCATGTCAAGCCCTTCAAATAATAGGTACATTAAGTTAGATATTATATCTTCACATGATAAAACAATATCGAGTTAATATGATTTAAAAGTTCAATAGTCCAATTATGTCGGGGGGTCATTATGATGAAACTTAGCTTTTATGTTATTTCCAACATGCATGTCAAATACTAATCGATTTGAAAATTTGAAATTTTCATGTCAAAATGGTTCATTTCCATAGGTGTTCCCTTTGGAAATTGACAAATTATGAGGTGAAAATTAGAACTTTTTAAATGGGCTAATATTTGACATGTATGTTGGGAATGGCTAAACATTGAGGTTTCACCATGTTAAGCCCTTCAAATAATAGGTACATGAAGTTAGATTACATTTCTTCACATGATAAAACAATATCGAGTTAATATGATTTAAAAATTCATAATCCAATTATTTTAGGGTGTCATTATGATGAAACTTAGCTTTTAAGTTATTTCCAACATGCATGTCAAATACTAATCGATTTGAAAATTTGAAATTTTCATGTCAAAATGGTTCATTTCCATAGGTGTTCCCTTTGGAAATTGACAAATTATGAGGTGAAAATTAGAACTTTTTAAATGGGCTAACATTTGACATGTATGTTGGGAATGGCTAAACATTGAGGTTTCACCATGTCAAGCCCTTCAAATAATAGGTACATTAAGTTAGATATTATATCTTCACATGATAAAACAATATCGAGTTAATATGATTTAAAAGTTCAATAGTCCAATTATGTCGGGGGGTCATTATGATGAAACTTAGCTTTTATGTTATTTCCAACATGCATGTCAAATACTAATCGATTTGAAAATTTGAAATTTTCATGTCAAAATGGTTCATTTCCATAGGTGTTCCCTTTGGAAATTGACAAATTATGAGGTGAAAATTAGAACTTTTTAAATGGGCTAATATTTGACATGTATGTTGGGAATGGCTAAACATTGAGGTTTCACCATGTTAAGCCCTTCAAATAATAGGTACATGAAGTTAGATTACATTTCTTCACATGATAAAACAATATCGAGTTAATATGATTTAAAAATTCATAATCCAATTATTTTAGGGTGTCATTATGATGAAACTTAGCTTTTAAGTTATTTCCAACATGCATGTCAAATACTAATCGATTTGAAAATTTGAAATTTTCATGTCAAAATGGTTCATTTCCATAGGTGTTCCCTTTGGAAATTGACAAATTATGAGGTGAAAATTAGAACTTTTTAAATGGGCTAACATTTGACATGTATGTTGGGAATGGCTAAACATTGAGGTTTCACCATGTCAAGCCCTTCAAATAATAGGTACATTAAGTTAGATATTATATCTTCACATGATAAAACAATATCGAGTTAATATGATTTAAAAGTTCAATAGTCCAATTATGTCAGGGGGGGTCATTATGATGAAACTTAGCTTTTATGTTATTTCCAACATGCATGTCAAATACTAATCGATTTGAAAATTTGAAATTTTCATGTCAAAATGGTTCATTTCCATAGGTGTTCCCTTTGGAAATTGACAAATTATGAGGTGAAAATTAGAACTTTTTAAATGGGCTAATATTTGACATGTATGTTGGGAATGGCTAAACATTGAGGTTTCACCATGTTAAGCCCTTCAAATAATAGGTACATGAAGTTAGATTACATTTCTTCACATGATAAAACAATATCGAGTTAATATGATTTAAAAATTCATAATCCAATTATTTTAGGGTGTCATTATGATGAAACTTAGCTTTTAAGTTATTTCCAACATGCATGTCAAATACTAATCGATTTGAAAATTTGAAATTTTCATGTCAAAATGGTTCATTTCCATAGGTGTTCCCTTTGGAAATTGACAAATTATGAGGTGAAAATTAGAACTTTTTAAATGGGCTAATATTTGACATGTATGTTGGGAATGGCTAAACATTGAGGTTTCACCATGTCAAGCCCTTCAAATAATAGGTACATTAAGTTAGATATTATATCTTCACATGATAAAACAATATCGAGTTAATATGATTTAAAAGTTCAATAGTCCAATTATGTCGGGGGGTCATTATGATGAAACTTAGCTTTTATGTTATTTCCAACATGCATGTCAAATACTAATCGATTTGAAAATTTGAAATTTTCATGTCAAAATGGTTCATTTCCATAGGTGTTCCCTTTGGAAATTGACAAATTATGAGGTGAAAATTAGAACTTTTTAAATGGGCTAATATTTGACATGTATGTTGGGAATGGCTAAACATTGAGGTTTCACCATGTTAAGCCCTTCAAATAATAGGTACATGAAGTTAGATTACATTTCTTCACATGATAAAACAATATCGAGTTAATATGATTTAAAAATTCATAATCCAATTATTTTAGGGTGTCATTATGATGAAACTTAGCTTTTAAGTTATTTCCAACATGCATGTCAAATACTAATCGATTTGAAAATTTGAAATTTTCATGTCAAAATGGTTCATTTCCATAGGTGTTCCCTTTGGAAATTGACAAATTATGAGGTGAAAATTAGAACTTTTTAAATGGGCTAACATTTGACATGTATGTTGGGAATGGCTAAACATTGAGGTTTCACCATGTCAAGCCCTTCAAATAATAGGTACATTAAGTTAGATATTATATCTTCACATGATAAAACAATATCGAGTTAATATGATTTAAAAGTTCAATAGTCCAATTATGTCGGGGGGTCATTATGATGAAACTTAGCTTTTATGTTATTTCCAACATGCATGTCAAATACTAATCGATTTGAAAATTTGAAATTTTCATGTCAAAATGGTTCATTTCCATAGGTGTTCCCTTTGGAAATTGACAAATTATGAGGTGAAAATTAGAACTTTTTAAATGGGCTAATATTTGACATGTATGTTGGGAATGGCTAAACATTGAGGTTTCACCATGTTAAGCCCTTCAAATAATAGGTACATGAAGTTAGATTACATTTCTTCACATGATAAAACAATATCGAGTTAATATGATTTAAAAATTCATAATCCAATTATTTTAGGGTGTCATTATGATGAAACTTAGCTTTTAAGTTATTTCCAACATGCATGTCAAATACTAATCGATTTGAAAATTTGAAATTTTCATGTCAAAATGGTTCATTTCCATAGGTGTTCCCTTTGGAAATTGACAAATTATGAGGTGAAAATTAGAACTTTTTAAATGGGCTAATATTTGACATGTATGTTGGGAATGGCTAAACATTGAGGTTTCACCATGTCAAGCCCTTCAAATAATAGGTACATTAAGTTAGATATTATATCTTCACATGATAAAACAATATCGAGTTAATATGATTTAAAAGTTCAATAGTCCAATTATGTCAGGGGGTCATTATGATGAAACTTAGCTTTTATGTTATTTCCAACATGCATGTCAAATACTAATCGATTTGAAAATTTGAAATTTTCATGTCAAAATGGTTCATTTCCATAGGTGTTCCCTTTGGAAATTGACAAATTATGAGGTGAAAATTAGAACTTTTTAAATGGGCTAATATTTGACATGTATGTTGGGAATGGCTAAACATTGAGGTTTCACCATGTTAAGCCCTTCAAATAATAGGTACATGAAGTTAGATTACATTTCTTCACATGATAAAACAATATCGAGTTAATATGATTTAAAAATTCATAATCCAATTATTTTAGGGTGTCATTATGATGAAACTTAGCTTTTAAGTTATTTCCAACATGCATGTCAAATACTAATCGATTTGAAAATTTGAAATTTTCATGTCAAAATGGTTCATTTCCATAGGTGTTCCCTTTGGAAATTGACAAATTATGAGGTGAAAATTAGAACTTTTTAAATGGGCTAATATTTGACATGTATGTTGGGAATGGCTAAACATTGAGGTTTCACCATGTCAAGCCCTTCAAATAATAGGTACATTAAGTTAGATATTATATCTTCACATGATAAAACAATATCGAGTTAATATGATTTAAAAGTTCAATAGTCCAATTATGTCAGGGGGGGTCATTATGATGAAACTTAGCTTTTATGTTATTTCCAACATGCATGTCAAATACTAATCGATTTGAAAATTTGAAATTTTCATGTCAAAATGGTTCATTTCCATAGGTGTTCCCTTTGGAAATTGACAAATTATGAGGTGAAAATTAGAACTTTTTAAATGGGCTAATATTTGACATGTATGTTGGGAATGGCTAAACATTGAGGTTTCACCATGTCAAGCCCTTCAAATAATAGGTACATTAAGTTAGATATTATATCTTCACATGATAAAACAATATCGAGTTAATATGATTTAAAAGTTCAATAGTCCAATTATTTAGGGGGGTCATTATGATGAAACTTAGCTTTTAAGTTATTTCCAACATGCATGTCAAATACTAATCGATTTGAAAATTTGAAATTTTCATGTCAAAATGGTTCATTTCCATAGGTGTTCCCTTTGGAAATTGACAAATTATGAGGTGAAAATTAGAACTTTTTAAATGGGCTAATATTTGACATGTATGTTGGGAATGGCTAAACATTGAGGTTTCACCATGTCAAGCCCTTCAAATAATAGGTACATTAAGTTAGATATTATATCTTCACATGATAAAACAATATCGAGTTAATATGATTTAAAAGTTCAATAGTCCAATTATGTTTAGGGGGTCATTATGATGAAACTTAGCTTTTATGTTATTTCCAACATGCATGTCAAATACTAATCGATTTGAAAATTTGAAATTTTCATGTCAAAATGGTTCATTTCCATAGGTGTTCCCTTTGGAAATTGACAAATTATGAGGTGAAAATTAGAACTTTTTAAATGGGCTAATATTTGACATGTATGTTGGGAATGGCTAAACATTGAGGTTTCACCATGTCAAGCCCTTCAAATAATAGGTACATTAAGTTAGATATTATATCTTCACATGATAAAACAATATCGAGTTAATATGATTTAAAAGTTCAATAGTCCAATTATTTCAGGGGGGGGTCATTATGATGAAACTTAGCTTTTATGTTATTTCCAACATGCATGTCAAATACTAATCGATTTGAAAATTTGAAATTTTCATGTCAAAATGGTTCATTTCCATAGGTGTTCCCTTTGGAAATTGACAAATTATGAGGTGAAAATTAGAACTTTTTAAATGGGCTAATATTTGACATGTATGTTGGGAATGGCTAAACATTGAGGTTTCACCATGTCAAGCCCTTCAAATAATAGGTACATTAAGTTAGATATTATATCTTCACATGATAAAACAATATCGAGTTAATATGATTAAAAAGTTCAATAGTCCAATTATGTTAGGGGGGTCATTATGATGAAACTTAGCTTTTATGTTATTTCCAACATGCATGTCAAATACTAATCGATTTGAAAATTTGAAATTTTCATGTCAAAATGGTTCATTTCCATAGGTGTTCCCTTTGGAAATTGACAAATTATGAGGTGAAAATTAGAACTTTTTAAATGGGCTAATATTTGACATGTATGTTGGGAATGGCTAAACATTGAGGTTTCACCATGTCAAGCCCTTCAAATAATAGGTACATTAAGTTAGATATTATATCTTCACATGATAAAACAATATCGAGTTAATATGATTTAAAAGTTCAATAGTCCAATTATTTTAGGGTGTCATTATGATGAAACTTAGCTTTTAAGTTATTTCCAACATGCATGTCAAATACTAATCGATTTGAAAATTTGAAATTTTCATGTCAAAATGGTTCATTTCCATAGGTGTTCCCTTTGGAAATTGACAAATTATGAGGTGAAAATTAGAACTTTTTAAATGGGCTAATATTTGACATGTATGTTGGGAATGGCTAAACATTGAGGTTTCACCATGTCAAGCCCTTCAAATAATAGGTACATTAAGTTAGATATTATATCTTCACATGATAAAACAATATCGAGTTAATATGATTTAAAAGTTCAATAGTCCAATTATGTCGTGGGGGTCATTATGATGAAACTTAGCTTTTATGTTATTTCCAACATGCATGTCAAATACTAATCGATTTGAAAATTTGAAATTTTCATGTCAAAATGGTTCATTTCCATAGGTGTTCCCTTTGGAAATTGACAAATTATGAGGTGAAAATTAGAACTTTTTAAATGGGCTAATATTTGACATGTATGTTGGGAATGGCTAAACATTGAGGTTTCACCATGTTAAGCCCTTCAAATAATAGGTACATGAAGTTAGATTTTATTTCTTCACATGATAAAACAATATCGAGTTAATATGATTTAAAAATTCATAATCCAATTATTTTAGGGTGTCATTATGATGAAACTTAGCTTTTAAGTTATTTCCAACATGCATGTCAAATACTAATCGATTTGAAAATTTGAAATTTTCATGTCAAAATGGTTCATTTCCATAGGTGTTCCCTTTGGAAATTGACAAATTATGAGGTGAAAATTAGAACTTTTTAAATGGGCTAATATTTGACATGTATGTTGGGAATGGCTAAACATTGAGGTTTCACCATGTCAAGCCCTTCAAATAATAGGTACATTAAGTTAGATATTATATCTTCACATGATAAAACAATATCGAGTTAATATGATTTAAAAGTTCAATAGTCCAATTATGTCGGGGGGTCATTATGATGAAACTTAGCTTTTATGTTATTTCCAACATGCATGTCAAATACTAATCGATTTGAAAATTTGAAATTTTCATGTCAAAATGGTTCATTTCCATAGGTGTTCCCTTTGGAAATTGACAAATTATGAGGTGAAAATTAGAACTTTTTAAATGGGCTAATATTTGACATGTATGTTGGGAATGGCTAAACATTGAGGTTTCACCATGTTAAGCCCTTCAAATAATAGGTACATGAAGTTAGATTACATTTCTTCACATGATAAAACAATATCGAGTTAATATGATTTAAAAATTCATAATCCAATTATTTTAGGGTGTCATTATGATGAAACTTAGCTTTTAAGTTATTTCCAACATGCATGTCAAATACTAATCGATTTGAAAATTTGAAATTTTCATGTCAAAATGGTTCATTTCCATAGGTGTTCCCTTTGGAAATTGACAAATTATGAGGTGAAAATTAGAACTTTTTAAATGGGCTAACATTTGACATGTATGTTGGGAATGGCTAAACATTGAGGTTTCACCATGTCAAGCCCTTCAAATAATAGGTACATTAAGTTAGATATTATATCTTCACATGATAAAACAATATCGAGTTAATATGATTTAAAAGTTCAATAGTCCAATTATGTCAGGGGGGGTCATTATGATGAAACTTAGCTTTTATGTTATTTCCAACATGCATGTCAAATACTAATCGATTTGAAAATTTGAAATTTTCATGTCAAAATGGTTCATTTCCATAGGTGTTCCCTTTGGAAATTGACAAATTATGAGGTGAAAATTAGAACTTTTTAAATGGGCTAATATTTGACATGTATGTTGGGAATGGCTAAACATTGAGGTTTCACCATGTTAAGCCCTTCAAATAATAGGTACATGAAGTTAGATTACATTTCTTCACATGATAAAACAATATCGAGTTAATATGATTTAAAAATTCATAATCCAATTATTTTAGGGTGTCATTATGATGAAACTTAGCTTTTAAGTTATTTCCAACATGCATGTCAAATACTAATCGATTTGAAAATTTGAAATTTTCATGTCAAAATGGTTCATTTCCATAGGTGTTCCCTTTGGAAATTGACAAATTATGAGGTGAAAATTAGAACTTTTTAAATGGGCTAATATTTGACATGTATGTTGGGAATGGCTAAACATTGAGGTTTCACCATGTCAAGCCCTTCAAATAATAGGTACATTAAGTTAGATATTATATCTTCACATGATAAAACAATATCGAGTTAATATGATTTAAAAATTCAATAGTCCAATTATTTTAGGGGGTCATTATGATGAAACTTAGCTTTTAAGTTATTTCCAACATGCATGTCAAATACTAATCGATTTGAAAATTTGAAATTTTCATGTCAAAATGGTTCATTTCCATAGGTGTTCCCTTTGGAAATTGACAAATTATGAGGTGAAAATTAGAACTTTTTAAATGGGCTAATATTTGACATGTATGTTGGGAATGGCTAAACATTGAGGTTTCACCATGTCAAGCCCTTCAAATAATAGGTACATTAAGTTAGATATTATATCTTCACATGATAAAACAATATCGAGTTAATATGATTTAAAAGTTCAATAGTCCAATTATGTCAGGGGGTCATTATGATGAAACTTAGCTTTTATGTTATTTCCAACATGCATGTCAAATACTAATCGATTTGAAAATTTGAAATTTTCATGTCAAAATGGTTCATTTCCATAGGTGTTCCCTTTGGAAATTGACAAATTATGAGGTGAAAATTAGAACTTTTTAAATGGGCTAATATTTGACATGTATGTTGGGAATGGCTAAACATTGAGGTTTCACCATGTCAAGCCCTTCAAATAATAGGTACATGAAGTTAGATATTATATCTTCACATGATAAAACAATATCGAGTTAATATGATTTAAAAGTTCAATAGTCCAATTATTTTAGGGTGTCATTATGATGAAACTTAGCTTTTAAGTTATTTCCAACATGCATGTCAAATACTAATCGATTTGAAAATTTGAAATTTTCATGTCAAAATGGTTCATTTCCATAGGTGTTCCCTTTGGAAATTGACAAATTATGAGGTGAAAATTAGAACTTTTTAAATGGGCTAATATTTGACATGTATGTTGGGAATGGCTAAACATTGAGGTTTCACCATGTCAAGCCCTTCAAATAATAGGTACATTAAGTTAGATATTATATCTTCACATGATAAAACAATATCGAGTTAATATGATTTAAAAGTTCAATAGTCCAATTATGTTAGGGGGTCATTATGATGAAACTTAGCTTTTAAGTTATTTCCAACATGCATGTCAAATACTAATCGATTTGAAAATTTGAAATTTTCATGTCAAAATGGTTCATTTCCATAGGTGTTCCCTTTGGAAATTGACAAATTATGAGGTGAAAATTAGAACTTTTTAAATGGGCTAATATTTGACATGTATGTTGGGAATGGCTAAACATTGAGGTTTCACCATGTCAAGCCCTTCAAATAATAGGTACATTAAGTTAGATATTATATCTTCACATGATAAAACAATATCGAGTTAATATGATTTAAAAGTTCAATAGTCCAATTATGTCAGGGGGTCATTATGATGAAACTTAGCTTTTATGTTATTTCCAACATGCATGTCAAATACTAATCGATTTGAAAATTTGAAATTTTCATGTCAAAATGGTTCATTTCCATAGGTGTTCCCTTTGGAAATTGACAAATTATGAGGTGAAAATTAGAACTTTTTAAATGGGCTAATATTTGACATGTATGTTGGGAATGGCTAAACATTGAGGTTTCACCATGTTAAGCCCTTCAAATAATAGGTACATGAAGTTAGATTACATTTCTTCACATGATAAAACAATATCGAGTTAATATGATTTAAAAATTCATAATCCAATTATTTTAGGGTGTCATTATGATGAAACTTAGCTTTTAAGTTATTTCCAACATGCATGTCAAATACTAATCGATTTGAAAATTTGAAATTTTCATGTCAAAATGGTTCATTTCCATAGGTGTTCCCTTTGGAAATTGACAAATTATGAGGTGAAAATTAGAACTTTTTAAATGGGCTAACATTTGACATGTATGTTGGGAATGGCTAAACATTGAGGTTTCACCATGTCAAGCCCTTCAAATAATAGGTACATTAAGTTAGATATTATATCTTCACATGATAAAACAATATCGAGTTAATATGATTTAAAAGTTCAATAGTCCAATTATGTCAGGGGGGGTCATTATGATGAAACTTAGCTTTTATGTTATTTCCAACATGCATGTCAAATACTAATCGATTTGAAAATTTGAAATTTTCATGTCAAAATGGTTCATTTCCATAGGTGTTCCCTTTGGAAATTGACAAATTATGAGGTGAAAATTAGAACTTTTTAAATGGGCTAATATTTGACATGTATGTTGGGAATGGCTAAACATTGAGGTTTCACCATGTTAAGCCCTTCAAATAATAGGTACATGAAGTTAGATTTTATTTCTTCACATGATAAAACAATATCGAGTTAATATGATTTAAAAATTCAATAATCCAATTATTTTAGGGTGTCATTATGATGAAACTTAGCTTTTAAGTTATTTCCAACATGCATGTCAAATACTAATCGATTTGAAAATTTGAAATTTTCATGTCAAAATGGTTCATTTCCATAGGTGTTCCCTTTGGAAATTGACAAATTATGAGGTGAAAATTAGAACTTTTTAAATGGGCTAATATTTGACATGTATGTTGGGAATGGCTAAACATTGAGGTTTCACCATGTTAAGCCCTTCAAATAATAGGTACATGAAGTTAGATTACATTTCTTCACATGATAAAACAATATCGAGTTAATATGATTTAAAAATTCATAATCCAATTATTTTAGGGTGTCATTATGATGAAACTTAGCTTTTAAGTTATTTCCAACATGCATGTCAAATACTAATCGATTTGAAAATTTGAAATTTCATGTCAAAATGGTTCATTTTCATAGGTGTTCCCTTTGGAAATTGACAAATTATGAGGTGAAAATTAGAACTTTTTAAATGGGCTAACATTTGACATGTATGTTGGGAATGGCTAAACATTGAGGTTTCACCATGTCAAGCCCTTCAAATAATAGGTACATTAAGTTAGATATTATATCTTCACATGATAAAACAATATCGAGTTAATATGATTTAAAAGTTCAATAGTCCAATTATGTTAGGGGGTCATTATGATGAAACTTAGCTTTTAAGTTATTTCCAACATGCATGTCAAATACTAATCGATTTGAAAATTTGAAATTTTCATGTCAAAATGGTTCATTTCCATAGGTGTTCCCTTTGGAAATTGACAAATTATGAGGTGAAAATTAGAACTTTTTAAATGGGCTAATATTTGACATGTATGTTGGGAATGGCTAAACATTGAGGTTTCACCATGTTAAGCCCTTCAAATAATAGGTACATGAAGTTAGATTACATTTCTTCACATGATAAAACAATATCGAGTTAATATGATTTAAAAATTCATAATCCAATTATTTTAGGGGGTCATTATGATGAAACTTAGCTTTTAAGTTATTTCCAACATGCATGTCAAATACTAATCGATTTGAAAATTTGAAATTTTCATGTCAAAATGGTTCATTTCCATAGGTGTTCCCTTTGGAAATTGACAAATTATGAGGTGAAAATTAGAACTTTTTAAATGGGCTAATATTTGACATGTATGTTGGGAATGGCTAAACATTGAGGTTTCACCATGTTAAGCCCTTCAAATAATAGGTACATGAAGTTAGATTACATTTCTTCACATGATAAAACAATATCGAGTTAATATGATTTAAAAATTCATAATCCAATTATTTTAGGGTGTCATTATGATGAAACTTAGCTTTTAAGTTATTTCCAACATGCATGTCAAATACTAATCGATTTGAATATTTGAAATTTCATGTCAAAATGGTTCATTTTCATAGGTGTTCCCTTTGGAAATTGACAAATTATGAGGTGAAAATTAGAACTTTTTAAATGGGCTAACATTTGACATGTATGTTGGGAATGGCTAAACATTGAGGTTTCACCATGTCAAGCCCTTCAAATAATAGGTACATTAAGTTAGATATTATATCTTCACATGATAAAACAATATCGAGTTAATATGATTTAAAAGTTCAATAGTCCAATTATGTCAGGGGGGGTCATTATGATGAAACTTAGCTTTTAAGTTATTTCCAACATGCATGTCAAATACTAATCGATTTGAAAATTTGAAATTTTCATGTCAAAATGGTTCATTTCCATAGGTGTTCCCTTTGGAAATTGACAAATTATGAGGTGAAAATTAGAACTTTTTAAATGGGCTAATATTTGACATGTATGTTGGGAATGGCTAAACATTGAGGTTTCACCATGTTAAGCCCTTCAAATAATAGGTACATGAAGTTAGATTACATTTCTTCACATGATAAAACAATATCGAGTTAATATGATTTAAAAATTCATAATCCAATTATTTTAGGGTGTCATTATGATGAAACTTAGCTTTTAAGTTATTTCCAACATGCATGTCAAATACTAATCGATTTGAAAATTTGAAATTTTCATGTCAAAATGGTTCATTTCCATAGGTGTTCCCTTTGGAAATTGACAAATTATGAGGTGAAAATTAGAACTTTTTAAATGGGCTAACATTTGACATGTATGTTGGGAATGGCTAAACATTGAGGTTTCACCATGTCAAGCCCTTCAAATAATAGGTACATTAAGTTAGATATTATATCTTCACATGATAAAACAATATCGAGTTAATATGATTTAAAAGTTCAATAGTCCAATTATGTTAGGGGGTCATTATGATGAAACTTAGCTTTTATGTTATTTCCAACATGCATGTCAAATACTAATCGATTTGAAAATTTGAAATTTTCATGTCAAAATGGTTCATTTCCATAGGTGTTCCCTTTGGAAATTGACAAATTATGAGGTGAAAATTAGAACTTTTTAAATGGGCTAATATTTGACATGTATGTTGGGAATGGCTAAACATTGAGGTTTCACCATGTCAAGCCCTTCAAATAATAGGTACATGAAGTTAGATATTATATCTTCACATGATAAAACAATATCGAGTTAATATGATTTAAAAGTTCAATAGTCCAATTATGTTAGGGGGTCATTATGATGAAACTTAGCTTTTAAGTTATTTCCAACATGCATGTCAAATACTAATCGATTTGAAAATTTGAAATTTTCATGTCAAAATGGTTCATTTCCATAGGTGTTCCCTTTGGAAATTGACAAATTATGAGGTGAAAATTAGAACTTTTTAAATGGGCTAATATTTGACATGTATGTTGGGAATGGCTAAACATTGAGGTTTCACCATGTCAAGCCCTTCAAATAATAGGTACATTAAGTTAGATATTATATCTTCACATGATAAAACAATATCGAGTTAATATGATTTAAAAATTCAATAGTCCAATTATTTTAGGGGGTCATTATGATGAAACTTAGCTTTTATGTTATTTCCAACATGCATGTCAAATACTAATCGATTTGAAAATTTGAAATTTTCATGTCAAAATGGTTCATTTCCATAGGTGTTCCCTTTGGAAATTGACAAATTATGAGGTGAAAATTAGAACTTTTTAAATGGGCTAATATTTGACATGTATGTTGGGAATGGCTAAACATTGAGGTTTCACCATGTTAAGCCCTTCAAATAATAGGTACATGAAGTTAGATTACATTTCTTCACATGATAAAACAATATCGAGTTAATATGATTTAAAAATTCATAATCCAATTATTTTAGGGTGTCATTATGATGAAACTTAGCTTTTAAGTTATTTCCAACATGCATGTCAAATACTAATCGATTTGAATATTTGAAATTTCATGTCAAAATGGTTCATTTTCATAGGTGTTCCCTTTGGAAATTGACAAATTATGAGGTGAAAATTAGAACTTTTTAAATGGGCTAACATTTGACATGTATGTTGGGAATGGCTAAACATTGAGGTTTCACCATGTCAAGCCCTTCAAATAATAGGTACATTAAGTTAGATATTATATCTTCACATGATAAAACAATATCGAGTTAATATGATTTAAAAGTTCAATAGTCCAATTATGTCGGGGGGTCATTATGATGAAACTTAGCTTTTATGTTATTTCCAACATGCATGTCAAATACTAATCGATTTGAAAATTTGAAATTTTCATGTCAAAATGGTTCATTTCCATAGGTGTTCCCTTTGGAAATTGACAAATTATGAGGTGAAAATTAGAACTTTTTAAATGGGCTAATATTTGACATGTATGTTGGGAATGGCTAAACATTGAGGTTTCACCATGTTAAGCCCTTCAAATAATAGGTACATGAAGTTAGATTACATTTCTTCACATGATAAAACAATATCGAGTTAATATGATTTAAAAATTCATAATCCAATTATTTTAGGGTGTCATTATGATGAAACTTAGCTTTTAAGTTATTTCCAACATGCATGTCAAATACTAATCGATTTGAAAATTTGAAATTTTCATGTCAAAATGGTTCATTTCCATAGGTGTTCCCTTTGGAAATTGACAAATTATGAGGTGAAAATTAGAACTTTTTAAATGGGCTAATATTTGACATGTATGTTGGGAATGGCTAAACATTGAGGTTTCACCATGTCAAGCCCTTCAAATAATAGGTACATGAAGTTAGATATTATATCTTCACATGATAAAACAATATCGAGTTAATATGATTTAAAAGTTCAATAATCCAATTATGTCAGGGGTGTCATTATGATGAAACTTAGCTTTTATGTTATTTCCAACATGCATGTCAAATACTAATCGATTTGAAAATTTGAAATTTTCATGTCAAAATGGTTCATTTCCATAGGTGTTCCCTTTGGAAATTGACAAATTATGAGGTGAAAATTAGAACTTTTTAAATGGGCTAATATTTGACATGTATGTTGGGAATGGCTAAACATTGAGGTTTCACCATGTCAAGCCCTTCAAATAATAGGTACATTAAGTTAGATATTATATCTTCACATGATAAAACAATATCGAGTTAATATGATTTAAAAGTTCAATAGTCCAATTATTTTAGGGTGTCATTATGATGAAACTTAGCTTTTAAGTTATTTCCAACATGCATGTCAAATACTAATCGATTTGAAAATTTGAAATTTTCATGTCAAAATGGTTCATTTCCATAGGTGTTCCCTTTGGAAATTGACAAATTATGAGGTGAAAATTAGAACTTTTTAAATGGGCTAATATTTGACATGTATGTTGGGAATGGCTAAACATTGAGGTTTCACCATGTTAAGCCCTTCAAATAATAGGTACATGAAGTTAGATTTTATTTCTTCACATGATAAAACAATATCGAGTTAATATGATTTAAAAATTCATAATCCAATTATTTTAGGGTGTCATTATGATGAAACTTAGCTTTTAAGTTATTTCCAACATGCATGTCAAATACTAATCGATTTGAAAATTTGAAATTTTCATGTCAAAATGGTTCATTTCCATAGGTGTTCCCTTTGGAAATTGACAAATTATGAGGTGAAAATTAGAACTTTTTAAATGGGCTAATATTTGACATGTATGTTGGGAATGGCTAAACATTGAGGTTTCACCATGTTAAGCCCTTCAAATAATAGGTACATGAAGTTAGATTACATTTCTTCACATGATAAAACAATATCGAGTTAATATGATTTAAAAATTCATAATCCAATTATTTTAGGGTGTCATTATGATGAAACTTAGCTTTTAAGTTATTTCCAACATGCATGTCAAATACTAATCGATTTGAAAATTTGAAATTTTCATGTCAAAATGGTTCATTTCCATAGGTGTTCCCTTTGGAAATTGACAAATTATGAGGTGAAAATTAGAACTTTTTAAATGGGCTAACATTTGACATGTATGTTGGGAATGGCTAAACATTGAGGTTTCACCATGTCAAGCCCTTCAAATAATAGGTACATTAAGTTAGATATTATATCTTCACATGATAAAACAATATCGAGTTAATATGATTTAAAAGTTCAATAGTCCAATTATGTCGTGGGGGTCATTATGATGAAACTTAGCTTTTATGTTATTTCCAACATGCATGTCAAATACTAATCGATTTGAAAATTTGAAATTTTCATGTCAAAATGGTTCATTTCCATAGGTGTTCCCTTTGGAAATTGACAAATTATGAGGTGAAAATTAGAACTTTTTAAATGGGCTAATATTTGACATGTATGTTGGGAATGGCTAAACATTGAGGTTTCACCATGTTAAGCCCTTCAAATAATAGGTACATGAAGTTAGATTACATTTCTTCACATGATAAAACAATATCGAGTTAATATGATTTAAAAATTCATAATCCAATTATTTTAGGGTGTCATTATGATGAAACTTAGCTTTTAAGTTATTTCCAACATGCATGTCAAATACTAATCGATTTGAATATTTGAAATTTCATGTCAAAATGGTTCATTTTCATAGGTGTTCCCTTTGGAAATTGACAAATTATGAGGTGAAAATTAGAACTTTTTAAATGGGCTAACATTTGACATGTATGTTGGGAATGGCTAAACATTGAGGTTTCACCATGTCAAGCCCTTCAAATAATAGGTACATGAAGTTAGATATTATATCTTCACATGATAAAACAATATCGAGTTAATATGATTTAAAAGTTCAATAGTCCAATTATGTCAGTGGGGGTCATTATGATGAAACTTAGCTTTTAAGTTATTTCCAACATGCATGTCAAATACTAATCGATTTGAAAAGTTTGAAATTTTCATGTCAAAATGGTTCATTTCCATAGGTGTTCCCTTTGGAAATTGACAAATTATGAGGTGAAAATTAGAACTTTTTAAATGGGCTAATATTTGACATGTATGTTGGGAATGGCTAAACATTGAGGTTTCACCATGTTAAGCCCTTCAAATAATAGGTACATGAAGTTAGATATTATTTCTTCACATGATAAAACAATATCGAGTTAATATGATTTAAAAATTCAATAATCCAATTATTTTAGGGTGTCATTATGATGAAACTTAGCTTTTAAGTTATTTCCAACATGCATGTCAAATACTAATCGATTTGAAAATTTGAAATTTTCATGTCAAAATGGTTCATTTCCATAGGTGTTCCCTTTGGAAATTGACAAATTATGAGGTGAAAATTAGAACTTTTTAAATGGGCTAATATTTGACATGTATGTTGGGAATGGCTAAACATTGAGGTTTCACCATGTTAAGCCCTTCAAATAATAGGTACATGAAGTTAGATTACATTTCTTCACATGATAAAACAATATCGAGTTAATATGATTTAAAAATTCATAATCCAATTATTTTAGGGTGTCATTATGATGAAACTTAGCTTTTAAGTTATTTCCAACATGCATGTCAAATACTAATCGATTTGAAAATTTGAAATTTTCATGTCAAAATGGTTCATTTCCATAGGTGTTCCCTTTGGAAATTGACAAATTATGAGGTGAAAATTAGAACTTTTTAAATGGGCTAATATTTGACATGTATGTTGGGAATGGCTAAACATTGAGGTTTCACCATGTCAAGCCCTTCAAATAATAGGTACATTAAGTTAGATATTATATCTTCACATGATAAAACAATATCGAGTTAATATGATTTAAAAGTTCAATAGTCCAATTATGTCAGGGGGTCATTATGATGAAACTTAGCTTTTAAGTTATTTCCAACATGCATGTCAAATACTAATCGATTTGAAAATTTGAAATTTTCATGTCAAAATGGTTCATTTCCATAGGTGTTCCCTTTGGAAATTGACAAATTATGAGGTGAAAATTAGAACTTTTTAAATGGGCTAATATTTGACATGTATGTTGGGAATGGCTAAACATTGAGGTTTCACCATGTTAAGCCCTTCAAATAATAGGTACATGAAGTTAGATTACATTTCTTCACATGATAAAACAATATCGAGTTAATATGATTTAAAAATTCATAATCCAATTATTTTAGGGTGTCATTATGATGAAACTTAGCTTTTAAGTTATTTCCAACATGCATGTCAAATACTAATCGATTTGAAAATTTGAAATTTTCATGTCAAAATGGTTCATTTCCATAGGTGTTCCCTTTGGAAATTGACAAATTATGAGGTGAAAATTAGAACTTTTTAAATGGGCTAATATTTGACATGTATGTTGGGAATGGCTAAACATTGAGGTTTCACCATGTCAAGCCCTTCAAATAATAGGTACATGAAGTTAGATATTATATCTTCACATGATAAAACAATATCGAGTTAATATGATTTAAAAATTCAATAGTCCAATTATTTTAGGGGGTCATTATGATGAAACTTAGCTTTTAAGTTATTTCCAACATGCATGTCAAATACTAATCGATTTGAAAATTTGAAATTTTCATGTCAAAATGGTTCATTTCCATAGGTGTTCCCTTTGGAAATTGACAAATTATGAGGTGAAAATTAGAACTTTTTAAATGGGCTAATATTTGACATGTATGTTGGGAATGGCTAAACATTGAGGTTTCACCATGTCAAGCCCTTCAAATAATAGGTACATGAAGTTAGATATTATATCTTCACATGATAAAACAATATCGAGTTAATATGATTTAAAAATTCAATAGTCCAATTATTTTAGGGGGTCATTATGATGAAACTTAGCTTTTAAGTTATTTCCAACATGCATGTCAAATACTAATCGATTTGAAAATTTGAAATTTTCATGTCAAAATGGTTCATTTCCATAGGTGTTCCCTTTGGAAATTGACAAATTATGAGGTGAAAATTAGAACTTTTTAAATGGGCTAATATTTGACATGTATGTTGGGAATGGCTAAACATTGAGGTTTCACCATGTTAAGCCCTTCAAATAATAGGTACATGAAGTTAGATTACATTTCTTCACATGATAAAACAATATCGAGTTAATATGATTTAAAAATTCATAATCCAATTATTTTAGGGTGTCATTATGATGAAACTTAGCTTTTAAGTTATTTCCAACATGCATGTCAAATACTAATCGATTTGAATATTTGAAATTTCATGTCAAAATGGTTCATTTTCATAGGTGTTCCCTTTGGAAATTGACAAATTATGAGGTGAAAATTAGAACTTTTTAAATGGGCTAACATTTGACATGTATGTTGGGAATGGCTAAACATTGAGGTTTCACCATGTCAAGCCCTTCAAATAATAGGTACATGAAGTTAGATATTATATCTTCACATGATAAAACAATATCGAGTTAATATGATTTAAAAGTTCAATAGTCCAATTATGTCAAGGGGGGTCATTATGATGAAACTTAGCTTTTAAGTTATTTCCAACATGCATGTCAAATACTAATCGATTTGAAAATTTGAAATTTTCATGTCAAAATGGTTCATTTCCATAGGTGTTCCCTTTGGAAATTGACAAATTATGAGGTGAAAATTAGAACTTTTTAAATGGGCTAATATTTGACATGTATGTTGGGAATGGCTAAACATTGAGGTTTCACCATGTTAAGCCCTTCAAATAATAGGTACATGAAGTTAGATTACATTTCTTCACATGATAAAACAATATCGAGTTAATATGATTTAAAAATTCATAATCCAATTATTTTAGGGTGTCATTATGATGAAACTTAGCTTTTAAGTTATTTCCAACATGCATGTCAAATACTAATCGATTTGAATATTTGAAATTTCATGTCAAAATGGTTCATTTTCATAGGTGTTCCCTTTGGAAATTGACAAATTATGAGGTGAAAATTAGAACTTTTTAAATGGGCTAACATTTGACATGTATGTTGGGAATGGCTAAACATTGAGGTTTCACCATGTCAAGCCCTTCAAATAATAGGTACATGAAGTTAGATATTATATCTTCACATGATAAAACAATATCGAGTTAATATGATTTAAAAGTTCAATAGTCCAATTATGTCAGGGGGGTCATTATGATGAAACTTAGCTTTTAAGTTATTTCCAACATGCATGTCAAATACTAATCGATTTGAAAGTTTGAAATTTTCATGTCAAAATGGTTCATTTCCATAGGTGTTCCCTTTGGAAATTGACAAATTATGAGGTGAAAATTAGAACTTTTTAAATGGGCTAATATTTGACATGTATGTTGGGAATGGCTAAACATTGAGGTTTCACCATGTTAAGCCCTTCAAATAATAGGTACATGAAGTTAGATATACATTTCTTCACATGATAAAACAATATCGAGTTAATATGATTTAAAAATTCATAATCCAATTATTTTAGGGTGTCATTATGATGAAACTTAGCTTTTAAGTTATTTCCAACATGCATGTCAAATACTAATCGATTTGAAAATTTGAAATTTTCATGTCAAAATGGTTCATTTCCATAGGTGTTCCCTTTGGAAATTGACAAATTATGAGGTGAAAATTAGAACTTTTTAAATGGGCTAATATTTGACATGTATGTTGGGAATGGCTAAACATTGAGGTTTCACCATGTTAAGCCCTTCAAATAATAGGTACATGAAGTTAGATTACATTTCTTCACATGATAAAACAATATCGAGTTAATATGATTTAAAAATTCATAATCCAATTATTTTAGGGTGTCATTATGATGAAACTTAGCTTTTAAGTTATTTCCAACATGCATGTCAAATACTAATCGATTTGAATATTTGAAATTTCATGTCAAAATGGTTCATTTTCATAGGTGTTCCCTTTGGAAATTGACAAATTATGAGGTGAAAATTAGAACTTTTTAAATGGGCTAACATTTGACATGTATGTTGGGAATGGCTAAACATTGAGGTTTCACCATGTCAAGCCCTTCAAATAATAGGTACATGAAGTTAGATATTATATCTTCACATGATAAAACAATATCGAGTTAATATGATTTAAAAGTTCAATAGTCCAATTATGTCAGGGGGGGTCATTATGATGAAACTTAGCTTTTAAGTTATTTCCAACATGCATGTCAAATACTAATCGATTTGAAAGTTTGAAATTTTCATGTCAAAATGGTTCATTTCCATAGGTGTTCCCTTTGGAAATTGACAAATTATGAGGTGAAAATTAGAACTTTTTAAATGGGCTAATATTTGACATGTATGTTGGGAATGGCTAAACATTGAGGTTTCACCATGTTAAGCCCTTCAAATAATAGGTACATGAAGTTAGATTACATTTCTTCACATGATAAAACAATATCGAGTTAATATGATTTAAAAATTCATAATCCAATTATTTTAGGGTGTCATTATGATGAAACTTAGCTTTTAAGTTATTTCCAACATGCATGTCAAATACTAATCGATTTGAAAATTTGAAATTTTCATGTCAAAATGGTTCATTTCCATAGGTGTTCCCTTTGGAAATTGACAAATTATGAGGTGAAAATTAGAACTTTTTAAATGGGCTAATATTTGACATGTATGTTGGGAATGGCTAAACATTGAGGTTTCACCATGTTAAGCCCTTCAAATAATAGGTACATGAAGTTAGATTACATTTCTTCACATGATAAAACAATATCGAGTTAATATGATTTAAAAATTCATAATCCAATTATTTTAGGGTGTCATTATGATGAAACTTAGCTTTTAAGTTATTTCCAACATGCATGTCAAATACTAATCGATTTGAATATTTGAAATTTCATGTCAAAATGGTTCATTTTCATAGGTGTTCCCTTTGGAAATTGACAAATTATGAGGTGAAAATTAGAACTTTTTAAATGGGCTAACATTTGACATGTATGTTGGGAATGGCTAAACATTGAGGTTTCACCATGTCAAGCCCTTCAAATAATAGGTACATGAAGTTAGATATTATATCTTCACATGATAAAACAATATCGAGTTAATATGATTTAAAAGTTCAATAGTCCAATTATGTCAGGGGGGTCATTATGATGAAACTTAGCTTTTAAGTTATTTCCAACATGCATGTCAAATACTAATCGATTTGAAAGTTTGAAATTTTCATGTCAAAATGGTTCATTTCCATAGGTGTTCCCTTTGGAAATTGACAAATTATGAGGTGAAAATTAGAACTTTTTAAATGGGCTAATATTTGACATGTATGTTGGGAATGGCTAAACATTGAGGTTTCACCATGTTAAGCCCTTCAAATAATAGGTACATGAAGTTAGATTACATTTCTTCACATGATAAAACAATATCGAGTTAATATGATTTAAAAATTCATAATCCAATTATTTTAGGGTGTCATTATGATGAAACTTAGCTTTTAAGTTATTTCCAACATGCATGTCAAATACTAATCGATTTGAAAATTTGAAATTTTCATGTCAAAATGGTTCATTTCCATAGGTGTTCCCTTTGGAAATTGACAAATTATGAGGTGAAAATTAGAACTTTTTAAATGGGCTAATATTTGACATGTATGTTGGGAATGGCTAAACATTGAGGTTTCACCATGTCAAGCCCTTCAAATAATAGGTACATGAAGTTAGATATTATATCTTCACATGATAAAACAATATCGAGTTAATATGATTTAAAAATTCAATAGTCCAATTATTTAGGGGGTCATTATGATGAAACTTAGCTTTTAAGTTATTTCCAACATGCATGTCAAATACTAATCGATTTGAAAATTTGAAATTTTCATGTCAAAATGGTTCATTTCCATAGGTGTTCCCTTTGGAAATTGACAAATTATGAGGTGAAAATTAGAACTTTTTAAATGGGCTAATATTTGACATGTATGTTGGGAATGGCTAAACATTGAGGTTTCACCATGTTAAGCCCTTCAAATAATAGGTACATGAAGTTAGATTACATTTCTTCACATGATAAAACAATATCGAGTTAATATGATTTAAAAATTCATAATCCAATTATTTTAGGGTGTCATTATGATGAAACTTAGCTTTTAAGTTATTTCCAACATGCATGTCAAATACTAATCGATTTGAATATTTGAAATTTCATGTCAAAATGGTTCATTTTCATAGGTGTTCCCTTTGGAAATTGACAAATTATGAGGTGAAAATTAGAACTTTTTAAATGGGCTAACATTTGACATGTATGTTGGGAATGGCTAAACATTGAGGTTTCACCATGTCAAGCCCTTCAAATAATAGGTACATGAAGTTAGATATTATATCTTCACATGATAAAACAATATCGAGTTAATATGATTTAAAAGTTCAATAGTCCAATTATGTCAGGGGGTCATTATGATGAAACTTAGCTTTTAAGTTATTTCCAACATGCATGTCAAATACTAATCGATTTGAAAATTTGAAATTTTCATGTCAAAATGGTTCATTTCCATAGGTGTTCCCTTTGGAAATTGACAAATTATGAGGTGAAAATTAGAACTTTTTAAATGGGCTAATATTTGACATGTATGTTGGGAATGGCTAAACATTGAGGTTTCACCATGTTAAGCCCTTCAAATAATAGGTACATGAAGTTAGATTACATTTCTTCACATGATAAAACAATATCGAGTTAATATGATTTAAAAATTCATAATCCAATTATTTTAGGGTGTCATTATGATGAAACTTAGCTTTTAAGTTATTTCCAACATGCATGTCAAATACTAATCGATTTGAATATTTGAAATTTTCATGTCAAAATGGTTCATTTTCATAGGTGTTCCCTTTGGAAATTGACAAATTATGAGGTGAAAATTAGAACTTTTTAAATGGGCTAACATTTGACATGTATGTTGGGAATGGCTAAACATTGAGGTTTCACCATGTCAAGCCCTTCAAATAATAGGTACATGAAGTTAGATATTATATCTTCACATGATAAAACAATATCGAGTTAATATGATTTAAAAGTTCAATAGTCCAATTATGTCAGGGGGTCATTATGATGAAACTTAGCTTTTAAGTTATTTCCAACATGCATGTCAAATACTAATCGATTTGAAAATTTGAAATTTTCATGTCAAAATGGTTCATTTCCATAGGTGTTCCCTTTGGAAATTGACAAATTATGAGGTGAAAATTAGAACTTTTTAAATGGGCTAATATTTGACATGTATGTTGGGAATGGCTAAACATTGAGGTTTCACCATGTTAAGCCCTTCAAATAATAGGTACATGAAGTTAGATTACATTTCTTCACATGATAAAACAATATCGAGTTAATATGATTTAAAAATTCATAATCCAATTATTTTAGGGTGTCATTATGATGAAACTTAGCTTTTAAGTTATTTCCAACATGCATGTCAAATACTAATCGATTTGAAAATTTGAAATTTTCATGTCAAAATGGTTCATTTCCATAGGTGTTCCCTTTGGAAATTGACAAATTATGAGGTGAAAATTAGAACTTTTTAAATGGGCTAATATTTGACATGTATGTTGGGAATGGCTAAACATTGAGGTTTCACCATGTTAAGCCCTTCAAATAATAGGTACATGAAGTTAGATTACATTTCTTCACATGATAAAACAATATCGAGTTAATATGATTTAAAAATTCATAATCCAATTATTTTAGGGTGTCATTATGATGAAACTTAGCTTTTAAGTTATTTCCAACATGCATGTCAAATACTAATCGATTTGAAAATTTGAAATTTTCATGTCAAAATGGTTCATTTCCATAGGTGTTCCCTTTGGAAATTGACAAATTATGAGGTGAAAATTAGAACTTTTTAAATGGGCTAATATTTGACATGTATGTTGGGAATGGCTAAACATTGAGGTTTCACCATGTCAAGCCCTTCAAATAATAGGTACATTAAGTTAGATATTATATCTTCACATGATAAAACAATATCGAGTTAATATGATTTAAAAGTTCAATAGTCCAATTATGTCAGGGGGGGTCATTATGATGAAACTTAGCTTTTAAGTTATTTCCAACATGCATGTCAAATACTAATCGATTTGAAAATTTGAAATTTTCATGTCAAAATGGTTCATTTCCATAGGTGTTCCCTTTGGAAATTGACAAATTATGAGGTGAAAATTAGAACTTTTTAAATGGGCTAATATTTGACATGTATGTTGGGAATGGCTAAACATTGAGGTTTCACCATGTTAAGCCCTTCAAATAATAGGTACATGAAGTTAGATTACATTTCTTCACATGATAAAACAATATCGAGTTAATATGATTTAAAAATTCATAATCCAATTATTTTAGGGTGTCATTATGATGAAACTTAGCTTTTAAGTTATTTCCAACATGCATGTCAAATACTAATCGATTTGAATATTTGAAATTTCATGTCAAAATGGTTCATTTTCATAGGTGTTCCCTTTGGAAATTGACAAATTATGAGGTGAAAATTAGAACTTTTTAAATGGGCTAACATTTGACATGTATGTTGGGAATGGCTAAACATTGAGGTTTCACCATGTCAAGCCCTTCAAATAATAGGTACATGAAGTTAGATATTATATCTTCACATGATAAAACAATATCGAGTTAATATGATTTAAAAGTTCAATAGTCCAATTATGTCAGGGGGTCATTATGATGAAACTTAGCTTTTAAGTTATTTCCAACATGCATGTCAAATACTAATCGATTTGAAAATTTGAAATTTTCATGTCAAAATGGTTCATTTCCATAGGTGTTCCCTTTGGAAATTGACAAATTATGAGGTGAAAATTAGAACTTTTTAAATGGGCTAATATTTGACATGTATGTTGGGAATGGCTAAACATTGAGGTTTCACCATGTTAAGCCCTTCAAATAATAGGTACATGAAGTTAGATTACATTTCTTCACATGATAAAACAATATCGAGTTAATATGATTTAAAAATTCATAATCCAATTATTTTAGGGTGTCATTATGATGAAACTTAGCTTTTAAGTTATTTCCAACATGCATGTCAAATACTAATCGATTTGAAAATTTGAAATTTTCATGTCAAAATGGTTCATTTCCATAGGTGTTCCCTTTGGAAATTGACAAATTATGAGGTGAAAATTAGAACTTTTTAAATGGGCTAATATTTGACATGTATGTTGGGAATGGCTAAACATTGAGGTTTCACCATGTCAAGCCCTTCAAATAATAGGTACATTAAGTTAGATATTATATCTTCACATGCTAAAACAATATCGAGTTAATATGATTTAAAAAATCAATAGTCCAATTATTTTAGGGGGGGTCATTATGATGAAAATTAGCTTTTAAATTATTTCCAACATGCATGTCAAATACTAATCGATTTGAAAATTTGAAATTTTCATGTCAAAATGGTTCATTTCCATAGGTGTTCCCTTTGGAAATTGACAAATTATGAGGTGAAAATTAGAACTTTTTAAATGGGCTAATATTTGACATGTATGTTGGGAATGGCTAAACATTGAGGTTTCACCATGTTAAGCCCTTCAAATAATAGGTACATGAAGTTAGATATACATTTCTTCACATGATAAAACAATATCGAGTTAATATGATTTAAAAATTCATAATCCAATTATTTTAGGGTGTCATTATGATGAAACTTAGCTTTTAAGTTATTTCCAACATGCATGTCAAATACTAATCGATTTGAAAATTTGAAATTTTCATGTCAAAATGGTTCATTTCCATAGGTGTTCCCTTTGGAAATTGACAAATTATGAGGTGAAAATTAGAACTTTTTAAATGGGCTAATATTTGACATGTATGTTGGGAATGGCTAAACATTGAGGTTTCACCATGTCAAGCCCTTCAAATAATAGGTACATGAAGTTAGATATTATATCTTCACATGATAAAACAATATCGAGTTAATATGATTTAAAAATTCAATAGTCCAATTATTTTAGGGGGTCATTATGATGAAACTTAGCTTTTAAGTTATTTCCAACATGCATGTCAAATACTAATCGATTTGAAAATTTGAAATTTTCATGTCAAAATGGTTCATTTCCATAGGTGTTCCCTTTGGAAATTGACAAATTATGAGGTGAAAATTAGAACTTTTTAAATGGGCTAACATTTGACATGTATGTTGGGAATGGCTAAACATTGAGGTTTCACCATGTCAAGCCCTTCAAATAATAGGTACATTAAGTTAGATATTATATCTTCACATGATAAAACAATATCGAGTTAATATGATTTAAAAATTCAATAGTCCAATTATTTTAGGGTGTCATTATGATGAAACTTAGCTTTTATGTTATTTCCAACATGCATGTCAAATACTAATCGATTTGAAAATTTGAAATTTTCATGTCAAAATGGTTCATTTCCATAGGTGTTCCCTTTGGAAATTGACAAATTATGAGGTGAAAATTAGAACTTTTTAAATGGGCTAATATTTGACATGTATGTTGGGAATGGCTAAACATTGAGGTTTCACCATGTCAAGCCCTTCAAATAATAGGTACATTAAGTTAGATATTATATCTTCACATGATAAAACAATATCGAGTTAATATGATTTAAAAGTTCAATAGTCCAATTATTTCAGGGGGTCATTATGATGAAACTTAGCTTTTATGTTATTTCCAACATGCATGTCAAATACTAATCGATTTGAAAATTTGAAATTTTCATGTCAAAATGGTTCATTTCCATAGGTGTTCCCTTTGGAAATTGACAAATTATGAGGTGAAAATTAGAACTTTTTAAATGGGCTAATATTTGACATGTATGTTGGGAATGGCTAAACATTGAGGTTTCACCATGTTAAGCCCTTCAAATAATAGGTACATGAAGTTAGATTACATTTCTTCACATGATAAAACAATATCGAGTTAATATGATTTAAAAATTCATAATCCAATTATTTTAGGGTGTCATTATGATGAAACTTAGCTTTTAAGTTATTTCCAACATGCATGTCAAATACTAATCGATTTGAAAATTTGAAATTTTCATGTCAAAATGGTTCATTTTCATAGGTGTTCCCTTTGGAAATTGACAAATTATGAGGTGAAAATTAGAACTTTTTAAATGGGCTAATATTTGACATGTATGTTGGGAATGGCTAAACATTGAGGTTTCACCATGTCAAGCCCTTCAAATAATAGGTACATTAAGTTAGATATTATATCTTCACATGATAAAACAATATCGAGTTAATATGATTTAAAAGTTCAATAGTCCAATTATGTCAGGGGGGGTCATTATGATGAAACTTAGCTTTTAAGTTATTTCCAACATGCATGTCAAATACTAATCGATTTGAAAATTTGAAATTTTCATGTCAAAATGGTTCATTT
>JAUJYP020000905.1:0-44437 GCA_030674075.2 Linum usitatissimum
GAAATAATTGGATTATGAATTTTAAAATCATATTAACTCGATATTGTTTTATCATGTGAAGAAATATTATCTAACTTTATTTGCCTATTATTTGAAGGGCTTAACATGGTGAAACCTCAATTTGTAGCCATTACCTACACGTGAAATATTAGCCCATTTAAAAAGTTCTAATTTCCACCTCAAAATTTGTCAATTTCCCGCCTTTGGAAATGAACCATTTTGACATGAAAATTTCAAATCGATTAGTATTTAACATGCATGTTGGAAATAACTTAAAAGCTAAGTTTCATCATAATGACCGAAATAATTGGATTATGAATTTTAAAATCATATTAACTCGATATTGTTTTATCATGTGAAGAAATATTATCTAACTTTATTTGCCTATTATTTGAAGGGCTTAACATGGTGAAACCTCAATTTGTAGCCATTACCTACACGTGAAATATTAGCCCATTTAAAAAGTTCTAATTTCCACCTCAAAATTTGTCAATTTCCAAAGGGAACACCTATGGAAATGAACCATTTTGACATGAAAATTTCAAATTCAAATCGATTAGTATTTAACATGCATGTTGGAAATAACTTAAAAGCTAAGTTTCATCATAATGACCCCGAAATAATTGGATTATGAATTTTAAAATCATATTAACTCGATATTGTTTTATCATGTGAAGAAATATTATCTAACTTTATTTGCCTATTATTTGAAGGGCTTAACATGGTGAAACCTCAATTTGTAGCCATTACCTACACGTGAAATATTAGCCCATTTAAAAAGTTCTAATTTCCACCTCAAAATTTGTCAATTTCCAAAGGGAACGCCTATGGAAATGAACCATTTTGACATGAAAATTTCAAATTCTCAAATCGATTAGTATTTAACATGCATGTTGGAAATAACTTAAAAGCTAAGTTTCATCATAATGACCCCTTGAAATAATTGGATTATGAATTTTAAAATCATATTAACTCGATATTGTTTTATCATGTGAAGAAATATTATCTAACTTTATTTGCCTATTATTTGAAGGGCTTAACATGGTGAAACCTCAATTTGTAGCCATTACCTACACGTGAAATATTAGCCCATTTAAAAAGTTCTAATTTCCACCTCAAAATTTGTCAATTTCCAAAGGGAACGCCTATGGAAATGAACCATTTTGACATGAAAATTTCAAATTTTCAAATCGATTAGTATTTAACATGCATGTTGGAAATAACTTAAAAGCTAAGTTTCATCATAATGACCCCTTGAAATAATTGGATTATGAATTTTAAAATCATATTAACTCGATATTGTTTTATCATGTGAAGAAATATTATCTAACTTTATTTGCCTATTATTTGAAGGGCTTAACATGGTGAAACCTCAATTTGTAGCCATTACCTACACGTGAAATATTAGCCCATTTAAAAAGTTCTAATTTCCACCTCAAAATTTGTCAATTTCCAAAGGGAACGCCTATGGAAATGAACCATTTTGACATGAAAATTTCAAATTTTCAAATCGATTAGTATTTAACATGCATGTTGGAAATAACTTAAAAGCTAAGTTTCATCATAATGACCCCTTGAAATAATTGGATTATGAATTTTAAAATCATATTAACTCGATATTGTTTTATCATGTGAAGAAATATTATCTAACTTTATTTGCCTATTATTTGAAGGGCTTAACATGGTGAAACCTCAATTTGTAGCCATTACCTACACGTGAAATATTAGCCCATTTAAAAAGTTCTAATTTCCACCTCAAAATTTGTCAATTTCCAAAGGGAACACCTATGGAAATGAACCATTTTGACATGAAAATTTCAAATTTTCAAATCGATTAGTATTTAACATGCATGTTGGAAATAACTTAAAAGCTAAGTTTCATCATAATGACCCCTTGAAATAATTGGATTATGAATTTTAAAATCATATTAACTCGATATTGTTTTATCATGTGAAGAAATATTATCTAACTTTATTTGCCTATTATTTGAAGGGCTTAACATGGTGAAACCTCAATTTGTAGCCATTACCTACACGTGAAATATTAGCCCATTTAAAAAGTTCTAATTTCCACCTCAAAATTTGTCAATTTCCAAAGGGAACACCTATGGAAATGAACCATTTTGACATGAAAATTTCAAATTTTCAAATCGATTAGTATTTAACATGCATGTTGGAAATAACTTAAAAGCTAAGTTTCATCATAATGACCCCTTGAAATAATTGGATTATGAATTTTAAAATCATATTAACTCGATATTGTTTTATCATGTGAAGAAATATTATCTAACTTTATTTGCCTATTATTTGAAGGGCTTAACATGGTGAAACCTCAATTTGTAGCCATTACCTACACGTGAAATATTAGCCCATTTAAAAAGTTCTAATTTCCACCTCAAAATTTGTCAATTTCCAAAGGGAACACCTATGGAAATGAACCATTTTGACATGAAAATTTCAAATTTTCAAATCGATTAGTATTTAACATGCATGTTGGAAATAACTTAAAAGCTAAGTTTCATCATAATGACCCCTGAAATAATTGGATTATGAATTTTAAAATCATATTAACTCGATATTGTTTTATCATGTGAAGAAATATTATCTAACTTTATTTGCCTATTATTTGAAGGGCTTAACATGGTGAAACCTCAATTTGTAGCCATTACCTACACGTGAAATATTAGCCCATTTAAAAAGTTCTAATTTCCACCTCAAAATTTGTCAATTTCCAAAGGGAACACCTATGGAAATGAACCATTTTGACATGAAAATTTCAAATTTTCAAATCGATTAGTATTTAACATGCATGTTGGAAATAACTTAAAAGCTAAGTTTCATCATAATGACCCCTGAAATAATTGGATTATGAATTTTAAAATCATATTAACTCGATATTGTTTTATCATGTGAAGAAATATTATCTAACTTTATTTGCCTATTATTTGAAGGGCTTAACATGGTGAAACCTCAATTTGTAGCCATTACCTACACGTGAAATATTAGCCCATTTAAAAAGTTCTAATTTCCACCTCAAAATTTGTCAATTTCCAAAGGGAACACCTATGGAAATGAACCATTTTGACATGAAAATTTCAAATTTTCAAATCGATTAGTATTTAACATGCATGTTGGAAATAACTTAAAAGCTAAGTTTCATCATAATGACCCCTTGAAATAATTGGATTATGAATTTTAAAATCATATTAACTCGATATTGTTTTATCATGTGAAGAAATATTATCTAACTTTATTTGCCTATTATTTGAAGGGCTTAACATGGTGAAACCTCAATTTGTAGCCATTACCTACACGTGAAATATTAGCCCATTTAAAAAGTTCTAATTTCCACCTCAAAATTTGTCAATTTCCAAAGGGAACACCTATGGAAATGAACCATTTTGACATGAAAATTTCAAATTTTCAAATCGATTAGTATTTAACATGCATGTTGGAAATAACTTAAAAGCTAAGTTTCATCATAATGACCCCTGAAATAATTGGATTATGAATTTTAAAATCATATTAACTCGATATTGTTTTATCATGTGAAGAAATATTATCTAACTTTATTTGCCTATTATTTGAAGGGCTTAACATGGTGAAACCTCAATTTGTAGCCATTACCTACACGTGAAATATTAGCCCATTTAAAAAGTTCTAATTTCCACCTCAAAATTTGTCAATTTCCAAAGGGAACACCTATGGAAATGAACCATTTTGACATGAAAATTTCAAATTTTCAAATCGATTAGTATTTAACATGCATGTTGGAAATAACTTAAAAGCTAAGTTTCATCATAATGACCCCTGAAATAATTGGATTATGAATTTTAAAATCATATTAACTCGATATTGTTTTATCATGTGAAGAAATATTATCTAACTTTATTTGCCTATTATTTGAAGGGCTTAACATGGTGAAACCTCAATTTGTAGCCATTACCTACACGTGAAATATTAGCCCATTTAAAAAGTTCTAATTTCCACCTCAAAATTTGTCAATTTCCAAAGGGAACACCTATGGAAATGAACCATTTTGACATGAAAATTTCAAATTTTCAAATCGATTAGTATTTAACATGCATGTTGGAAATAACTTAAAAGCTAAGTTTCATCATAATGACCCCTTGAAATAATTGGATTATGAATTTTAAAATCATATTAACTCGATATTGTTTTATCATGTGAAGAAATATTATCTAACTTTATTTGCCTATTATTTGAAGGGCTTAACATGGTGAAACCTCAATTTGTAGCCATTACCTACACGTGAAATATTAGCCCATTTAAAAAGTTCTAATTTCCACCTCAAAATTTGTCAATTTCCAAAGGGAACACCTATGGAAATGAACCATTTTGACATGAAAATTTCAAATTTTCAAATCGATTAGTATTTAACATGCATGTTGGAAATAACTTAAAAGCTAAGTTTCATCATAATGACCCCTGAAATAATTGGATTATGAATTTTAAAATCATATTAACTCGATATTGTTTTATCATGTGAAGAAATATTATCTAACTTTATTTGCCTATTATTTGAAGGGCTTAACATGGTGAAACCTCAATTTGTAGCCATTACCTACACGTGAAATATTAGCCCATTTAAAAAGTTCTAATTTCCACCTCAAAATTTGTCAATTTCCAAAGGGAACACCTATGGAAATGAACCATTTTGACATGAAAATTTCAAATTTTCAAATCGATTAGTATTTAACATGCATGTTGGAAATAACTTAAAAGCTAAGTTTCATCATAATGACCCCTTGAAATAATTGGATTATGAATTTTAAAATCATATTAACTCGATATTGTTTTATCATGTGAAGAAATATTATCTAACTTTATTTGCCTATTATTTGAAGGGCTTAACATGGTGAAACCTCAATTTGTAGCCATTACCTACACGTGAAATATTAGCCCATTTAAAAAGTTCTAATTTCCACCTCAAAATTTGTCAATTTCCAAAGGGAACACCTATGGAAATGAACCATTTTGACATGAAAATTTCAAATTTTCAAATCGATTAGTATTTAACATGCATGTTGGAAATAACTTAAAAGCTAAGTTTCATCATAATGACCCCTGAAATAATTGGATTATGAATTTTAAAATCATATTAACTCGATATTGTTTTATCATGTGAAGAAATATTATCTAACTTTATTTGCCTATTATTTGAAGGGCTTAACATGGTGAAACCTCAATTTGTAGCCATTACCTACACGTGAAATATTAGCCCATTTAAAAAGTTCTAATTTCCACCTCAAAATTTGTCAATTTCCAAAGGGAACACCTATGGAAATGAACCATTTTGACATGAAAATTTCAAATTTTCAAATCGATTAGTATTTAACATGCATGTTGGAAATAACTTAAAAGCTAAGTTTCATCATAATGACCCCGAAATAATTGGATTATGAATTTTAAAATCATATTAACTCGATATTGTTTTATCATGTGAAGAAATATTATCTAACTTTATTTGCCTATTATTTGAAGGGCTTAACATGGTGAAACCTCAATTTGTAGCCATTACCTACACGTGAAATATTAGCCCATTTAAAAAGTTCTAATTTCCACCTCAAAATTTGTCAATTTCCAAAGGGAACACCTATGGAAATGAACCATTTTGACATGAAAATTTCAAATTTTCAAATCGATTAGTATTTAACATGCATGTTGGAAATAACTTAAAAGCTAAGTTTCATCATAATGACCCCTTGAAATAATTGGATTATGAATTTTAAAATCATATTAACTCGATATTGTTTTATCATGTGAAGAAATATTATCTAACTTTATTTGCCTATTATTTGAAGGGCTTAACATGGTGAAACCTCAATTTGTAGCCATTACCTACACGTGAAATATTAGCCCATTTAAAAAGTTCTAATTTCCACCTCAAAATTTGTCAATTTCCAAAGGGAACACCTATGGAAATGAACCATTTTGACATGAAAATTTCAAATTTTCAAATCGATTAGTATTTAACATGCATGTTGGAAATAACTTAAAAGCTAAGTTTCATCATAATGACCCCTGAAATAATTGGATTATGAATTTTAAAATCATATTAACTCGATATTGTTTTATCATGTGAAGAAATATTATCTAACTTTATTTGCCTATTATTTGAAGGGCTTAACATGGTGAAACCTCAATTTGTAGCCATTACCTACACGTGAAATATTAGCCCATTTAAAAAGTTCTAATTTCCACCTCAAAATTTGTCAATTTCCAAAGGGAACACCTATGGAAATGAACCATTTTGACATGAAAATTTCAAATTTTCAAATCGATTAGTATTTAACATGCATGTTGGAAATAACTTAAAAGCTAAGTTTCATCATAATGACCCCTTGAAATAATTGGATTATGAATTTTAAAATCATATTAACTCGATATTGTTTTATCATGTGAAGAAATATTATCTAACTTTATTTGCCTATTATTTGAAGGGCTTAACATGGTGAAACCTCAATTTGTAGCCATTACCTACACGTGAAATATTAGCCCATTTAAAAAGTTCTAATTTCCACCTCAAAATTTGTCAATTTCCAAAGGGAACACCTATGGAAATGAACCATTTTGACATGAAAATTTCAAATTTTCAAATCGATTAGTATTTAACATGCATGTTGGAAATAACTTAAAAGCTAAGTTTCATCATAATGACCCCTTGAAATAATTGGATTATGAATTTTAAAATCATATTAACTCGATATTGTTTTATCATGTGAAGAAATATTATCTAACTTTATTTGCCTATTATTTGAAGGGCTTAACATGGTGAAACCTCAATTTGTAGCCATTACCTACACGTGAAATATTAGCCCATTTAAAAAGTTCTAATTTCCACCTCAAAATTTGTCAATTTCCAAAGGGAACACCTATGGAAATGAACCATTTTGACATGAAAATTTCAAATTTTCAAATCGATTAGTATTTAACATGCATGTTGGAAATAACTTAAAAGCTAAGTTTCATCATAATGACCCCTTGAAATAATTGGATTATGAATTTTAAAATCATATTAACTCGATATTGTTTTATCATGTGAAGAAATATTATCTAACTTTATTTGCCTATTATTTGAAGGGCTTAACATGGTGAAACCTCAATTTGTAGCCATTACCTACACGTGAAATATTAGCCCATTTAAAAAGTTCTAATTTCCACCTCAAAATTTGTCAATTTCCAAAGGGAACACCTATGGAAATGAACCATTTTGACATGAAAATTTCAAATTTTCAAATCGATTAGTATTTAACATGCATGTTGGAAATAACTTAAAAGCTAAGTTTCATCATAATGACCCCTGAAATAATTGGATTATGAATTTTAAAATCATATTAACTCGATATTGTTTTATCATGTGAAGAAATATTATCTAACTTTATTTGCCTATTATTTGAAGGGCTTAACATGGTGAAACCTCAATTTGTAGCCATTACCTACACGTGAAATATTAGCCCATTTAAAAAGTTCTAATTTCCACCTCAAAATTTGTCAATTTCCAAAGGGAACACCTATGGAAATGAACCATTTTGACATGAAAATTTCAAATTTTCAAATCGATTAGTATTTAACATGCATGTTGGAAATAACTTAAAAGCTAAGTTTCATCATAATGACCCCTTGAAATAATTGGATTATGAATTTTAAAATCATATTAACTCGATATTGTTTTATCATGTGAAGAAATATTATCTAACTTTATTTGCCTATTATTTGAAGGGCTTAACATGGTGAAACCTCAATTTGTAGCCATTACCTACACGTGAAATATTAGCCCATTTAAAAAGTTCTAATTTCCACCTCAAAATTTGTCAATTTCCAAAGGGAACACCTATGGAAATGAACCATTTTGACATGAAAATTTCAAATTTTCAAATCGATTAGTATTTAACATGCATGTTGGAAATAACTTAAAAGCTAAGTTTCATCATAATGACCCCTTGAAATAATTGGATTATGAATTTTAAAATCATATTAACTCGATATTGTTTTATCATGTGAAGAAATATTATCTAACTTTATTTGCCTATTATTTGAAGGGCTTAACATGGTGAAACCTCAATTTGTAGCCATTACCTACACGTGAAATATTAGCCCATTTAAAAAGTTCTAATTTCCACCTCAAAATTTGTCAATTTCCAAAGGGAACACCTATGGAAATGAACCATTTTGACATGAAAATTTCAAATTTTCAAATCGATTAGTATTTAACATGCATGTTGGAAATAACTTAAAAGCTAAGTTTCATCATAATGACCCCTTGAAATAATTGGATTATGAATTTTAAAATCATATTAACTCGATATTGTTTTATCATGTGAAGAAATATTATCTAACTTTATTTGCCTATTATTTGAAGGGCTTAACATGGTGAAACCTCAATTTGTAGCCATTACCTACACGTGAAATATTAGCCCATTTAAAAAGTTCTAATTTCCACCTCAAAATTTGTCAATTTCCAAAGGGAACACCTATGGAAATGAACCATTTTGACATGAAAATTTCAAATTTTCAAATCGATTAGTATTTAACATGCATGTTGGAAATAACTTAAAAGCTAAGTTTCATCATAATGACCCCTGAAATAATTGGATTATGAATTTTAAAATCATATTAACTCGATATTGTTTTATCATGTGAAGAAATATTATCTAACTTTATTTGCCTATTATTTGAAGGGCTTAACATGGTGAAACCTCAATTTGTAGCCATTACCTACACGTGAAATATTAGCCCATTTAAAAAGTTCTAATTTCCACCTCAAAATTTGTCAATTTCCAAAGGGAACACCTATGGAAATGAACCATTTTGACATGAAAATTTCAAATTTTCAAATCGATTAGTATTTAACATGCATGTTGGAAATAACTTAAAAGCTAAGTTTCATCATAATGACCCCTTGAAATAATTGGATTATGAATTTTAAAATCATATTAACTCGATATTGTTTTATCATGTGAAGAAATATTATCTAACTTTATTTGCCTATTATTTGAAGGGCTTAACATGGTGAAACCTCAATTTGTAGCCATTACCTACACGTGAAATATTAGCCCATTTAAAAAGTTCTAATTTCCACCTCAAAATTTGTCAATTTCCAAAGGGAACACCTATGGAAATGAACCATTTTGACATGAAAATTTCAAATTTTCAAATCGATTAGTATTTAACATGCATGTTGGAAATAACTTAAAAGCTAAGTTTCATCATAATGACCCCTTGAAATAATTGGATTATGAATTTTAAAATCATATTAACTCGATATTGTTTTATCATGTGAAGAAATATTATCTAACTTTATTTGCCTATTATTTGAAGGGCTTAACATGGTGAAACCTCAATTTGTAGCCATTACCTACACGTGAAATATTAGCCCATTTAAAAAGTTCTAATTTCCACCTCAAAATTTGTCAATTTCCAAAGGGAACACCTATGGAAATGAACCATTTTGACATGAAAATTTCAAATTTTCAAATCGATTAGTATTTAACATGCATGTTGGAAATAACTTAAAAGCTAAGTTTCATCATAATGACCCCTGAAATAATTGGATTATGAATTTTAAAATCATATTAACTCGATATTGTTTTATCATGTGAAGAAATATTATCTAACTTTATTTGCCTATTATTTGAAGGGCTTAACATGGTGAAACCTCAATTTGTAGCCATTACCTACACGTGAAATATTAGCCCATTTAAAAAGTTCTAATTTCCACCTCAAAATTTGTCAATTTCCAAAGGGAACACCTATGGAAATGAACCATTTTGACATGAAAATTTCAAATTTTCAAATCGATTAGTATTTAACATGCATGTTGGAAATAACTTAAAAGCTAAGTTTCATCATAATGACCCCTGAAATAATTGGATTATGAATTTTAAAATCATATTAACTCGATATTGTTTTATCATGTGAAGAAATATTATCTAACTTTATTTGCCTATTATTTGAAGGGCTTAACATGGTGAAACCTCAATTTGTAGCCATTACCTACACGTGAAATATTAGCCCATTTAAAAAGTTCTAATTTCCACCTCAAAATTTGTCAATTTCCAAAGGGAACACCTATGGAAATGAACCATTTTGACATGAAAATTTCAAATTTTCAAATCGATTAGTATTTAACATGCATGTTGGAAATAACTTAAAAGCTAAGTTTCATCATAATGACCCCTTGAAATAATTGGATTATGAATTTTAAAATCATATTAACTCGATATTGTTTTATCATGTGAAGAAATATTATCTAACTTTATTTGCCTATTATTTGAAGGGCTTAACATGGTGAAACCTCAATTTGTAGCCATTACCTACACGTGAAATATTAGCCCATTTAAAAAGTTCTAATTTCCACCTCAAAATTTGTCAATTTCCAAAGGGAACACCTATGGAAATGAACCATTTTGACATGAAAATTTCAAATTTTCAAATCGATTAGTATTTAACATGCATGTTGGAAATAACTTAAAAGCTAAGTTTCATCATAATGACCCCTTGAAATAATTGGATTATGAATTTTAAAATCATATTAACTCGATATTGTTTTATCATGTGAAGAAATATTATCTAACTTTATTTGCCTATTATTTGAAGGGCTTAACATGGTGAAACCTCAATTTGTAGCCATTACCTACACGTGAAATATTAGCCCATTTAAAAAGTTCTAATTTCCACCTCAAAATTTGTCAATTTCCAAAGGGAACACCTATGGAAATGAACCATTTTGACATGAAAATTTCAAATTTTCAAATCGATTAGTATTTAACATGCATGTTGGAAATAACTTAAAAGCTAAGTTTCATCATAATGACCCCTTGAAATAATTGGATTATGAATTTTAAAATCATATTAACTCGATATTGTTTTATCATGTGAAGAAATATTATCTAACTTTATTTGCCTATTATTTGAAGGGCTTAACATGGTGAAACCTCAATTTGTAGCCATTACCTACACGTGAAATATTAGCCCATTTAAAAAGTTCTAATTTCCACCTCAAAATTTGTCAATTTCCAAAGGGAACACCTATGGAAATGAACCATTTTGACATGAAAATTTCAAATTTTCAAATCGATTAGTATTTAACATGCATGTTGGAAATAACTTAAAAGCTAAGTTTCATCATAATGACCCCTTGAAATAATTGGATTATGAATTTTAAAATCATATTAACTCGATATTGTTTTATCATGTGAAGAAATATTATCTAACTTTATTTGCCTATTATTTGAAGGGCTTAACATGGTGAAACCTCAATTTGTAGCCATTACCTACACGTGAAATATTAGCCCATTTAAAAAGTTCTAATTTCCACCTCAAAATTTGTCAATTTCCAAAGGGAACACCTATGGAAATGAACCATTTTGACATGAAAATTTCAAATTTTCAAATCGATTAGTATTTAACATGCATGTTGGAAATAACTTAAAAGCTAAGTTTCATCATAATGACCCCTTGAAATAATTGGATTATGAATTTTAAAATCATATTAACTCGATATTGTTTTATCATGTGAAGAAATATTATCTAACTTTATTTGCCTATTATTTGAAGGGCTTAACATGGTGAAACCTCAATTTGTAGCCATTACCTACACGTGAAATATTAGCCCATTTAAAAAGTTCTAATTTCCACCTCAAAATTTGTCAATTTCCAAAGGGAACACCTATGGAAATGAACCATTTTGACATGAAAATTTCAAATTTTCAAATCGATTAGTATTTAACATGCATGTTGGAAATAACTTAAAAGCTAAGTTTCATCATAATGACCCCTTGAAATAATTGGATTATGAATTTTAAAATCATATTAACTCGATATTGTTTTATCATGTGAAGAAATATTATCTAACTTTATTTGCCTATTATTTGAAGGGCTTAACATGGTGAAACCTCAATTTGTAGCCATTACCTACACGTGAAATATTAGCCCATTTAAAAAGTTCTAATTTCCACCTCAAAATTTGTCAATTTCCAAAGGGAACACCTATGGAAATGAACCATTTTGACATGAAAATTTCAAATTTTCAAATCGATTAGTATTTAACATGCATGTTGGAAATAACTTAAAAGCTAAGTTTCATCATAATGACCCCGTGAAATAATTGGATTATGAATTTTAAAATCATATTAACTCGATATTGTTTTATCATGTGAAGAAATATTATCTAACTTTATTTGCCTATTATTTGAAGGGCTTAACATGGTGAAACCTCAATTTGTAGCCATTACCTACACGTGAAATATTAGCCCATTTAAAAAGTTCTAATTTCCACCTCAAAATTTGTCAATTTCCAAAGGGAACACCTATGGAAATGAACCATTTTGACATGAAAATTTCAAATTTTCAAATCGATTAGTATTTAACATGCATGTTGGAAATAACTTAAAAGCTAAGTTTCATCATAATGACCCCTGAAATAATTGGATTATGAATTTTAAAATCATATTAACTCGATATTGTTTTATCATGTGAAGAAATATTATCTAACTTTATTTGCCTATTATTTGAAGGGCTTAACATGGTGAAACCTCAATTTGTAGCCATTACCTACACGTGAAATATTAGCCCATTTAAAAAGTTCTAATTTCCACCTCAAAATTTGTCAATTTCCAAAGGGAACACCTATGGAAATGAACCATTTTGACATGAAAATTTCAAATTTTCAAATCGATTAGTATTTAACATGCATGTTGGAAATAACTTAAAAGCTAAGTTTCATCATAATGACCCCTTGAAATAATTGGATTATGAATTTTAAAATCATATTAACTCGATATTGTTTTATCATGTGAAGAAATATTATCTAACTTTATTTGCCTATTATTTGAAGGGCTTAACATGGTGAAACCTCAATTTGTAGCCATTACCTACACGTGAAATATTAGCCCATTTAAAAAGTTCTAATTTCCACCTCAAAATTTGTCAATTTCCAAAGGGAACACCTATGGAAATGAACCATTTTGACATGAAAATTTCAAATTTTCAAATCGATTAGTATTTAACATGCATGTTGGAAATAACTTAAAAGCTAAGTTTCATCATAATGACCCCGAAATAATTGGATTATGAATTTTAAAATCATATTAACTCGATATTGTTTTATCATGTGAAGAAATATTATCTAACTTTATTTGCCTATTATTTGAAGGGCTTAACATGGTGAAACCTCAATTTGTAGCCATTACCTACACGTGAAATATTAGCCCATTTAAAAAGTTCTAATTTCCACCTCAAAATTTGTCAATTTCCAAAGGGAACACCTATGGAAATGAACCATTTTGACATGAAAATTTCAAATTTTCAAATCGATTAGTATTTAACATGCATGTTGGAAATAACTTAAAAGCTAAGTTTCATCATAATGACCCCTTGAAATAATTGGATTATGAATTTTAAAATCATATTAACTCGATATTGTTTTATCATGTGAAGAAATATTATCTAACTTTATTTGCCTATTATTTGAAGGGCTTAACATGGTGAAACCTCAATTTGTAGCCATTACCTACACGTGAAATATTAGCCCATTTAAAAAGTTCTAATTTCCACCTCAAAATTTGTCAATTTCCAAAGGGAACACCTATGGAAATGAACCATTTTGACATGAAAATTTCAAATTTTCAAATCGATTAGTATTTAACATGCATGTTGGAAATAACTTAAAAGCTAAGTTTCATCATAATGACCCCTGAAATAATTGGATTATGAATTTTAAAATCATATTAACTCGATATTGTTTTATCATGTGAAGAAATATTATCTAACTTTATTTGCCTATTATTTGAAGGGCTTAACATGGTGAAACCTCAATTTGTAGCCATTACCTACACGTGAAATATTAGCCCATTTAAAAAGTTCTAATTTCCACCTCAAAATTTGTCAATTTCCAAAGGGAACACCTATGGAAATGAACCATTTTGACATGAAAATTTCAAATTTTCAAATCGATTAGTATTTAACATGCATGTTGGAAATAACTTAAAAGCTAAGTTTCATCATAATGACCCCTTGAAATAATTGGATTATGAATTTTAAAATCATATTAACTCGATATTGTTTTATCATGTGAAGAAATATTATCTAACTTTATTTGCCTATTATTTGAAGGGCTTAACATGGTGAAACCTCAATTTGTAGCCATTACCTACACGTGAAATATTAGCCCATTTAAAAAGTTCTAATTTCCACCTCAAAATTTGTCAATTTCCAAAGGGAACACCTATGGAAATGAACCATTTTGACATGAAAATTTCAAATTTTCAAATCGATTAGTATTTAACATGCATGTTGGAAATAACTTAAAAGCTAAGTTTCATCATAATGACCCCGTGAAATAATTGGATTATGAATTTTAAAATCATATTAACTCGATATTGTTTTATCATGTGAAGAAATATTATCTAACTTTATTTGCCTATTATTTGAAGGGCTTAACATGGTGAAACCTCAATTTGTAGCCATTACCTACACGTGAAATATTAGCCCATTTAAAAAGTTCTAATTTCCACCTCAAAATTTGTCAATTTCCAAAGGGAACACCTATGGAAATGAACCATTTTGACATGAAAATTTCAAATTTTCAAATCGATTAGTATTTAACATGCATGTTGGAAATAACTTAAAAGCTAAGTTTCATCATAATGACCCCTGAAATAATTGGATTATGAATTTTAAAATCATATTAACTCGATATTGTTTTATCATGTGAAGAAATATTATCTAACTTTATTTGCCTATTATTTGAAGGGCTTAACATGGTGAAACCTCAATTTGTAGCCATTACCTACACGTGAAATATTAGCCCATTTAAAAAGTTCTAATTTCCACCTCAAAATTTGTCAATTTCCAAAGGGAACGCCTATGGAAATGAACCATTTTGACATGAAAATTTCAAATTTTCAAATCGATTAGTATTTAACATGCATGTTGGAAATAACTTAAAAGCTAAGTTTCATCATAATGACCCCTTGAAATAATTGGATTATGAATTTTAAAATCATATTAACTCGATATTGTTTTATCATGTGAAGAAATATTATCTAACTTTATTTGCCTATTATTTGAAGGGCTTAACATGGTGAAACCTCAATTTGTAGCCATTACCTACACGTGAAATATTAGCCCATTTAAAAAGTTCTAATTTCCACCTCAAAATTTGTCAATTTCCAAAGGGAACACCTATGGAAATGAACCATTTTGACATGAAAATTTCAAATTTTCAAATCGATTAGTATTTAACATGCATGTTGGAAATAACTTAAAAGCTAAGTTTCATCATAATGACCCCTTGAAATAATTGGATTATGAATTTTAAAATCATATTAACTCGATATTGTTTTATCATGTGAAGAAATATTATCTAACTTTATTTGCCTATTATTTGAAGGGCTTAACATGGTGAAACCTCAATTTGTAGCCATTACCTACACGTGAAATATTAGCCCATTTAAAAAGTTCTAATTTCCACCTCAAAATTTGTCAATTTCCAAAGGGAACACCTATGGAAATGAACCATTTTGACATGAAAATTTCAAATTTTCAAATCGATTAGTATTTAACATGCATGTTGGAAATAACTTAAAAGCTAAGTTTCATCATAATGACCCCTGAAATAATTGGATTATGAATTTTAAAATCATATTAACTCGATATTGTTTTATCATGTGAAGAAATATTATCTAACTTTATTTGCCTATTATTTGAAGGGCTTAACATGGTGAAACCTCAATTTGTAGCCATTACCTACACGTGAAATATTAGCCCATTTAAAAAGTTCTAATTTCCACCTCAAAATTTGTCAATTTCCAAAGGGAACGCCTATGGAAATGAACCATTTTGACATGAAAATTTCAAATTTTCAAATCGATTAGTATTTAACATGCATGTTGGAAATAACTTAAAAGCTAAGTTTCATCATAATGACCCCTTGAAATAATTGGATTATGAATTTTAAAATCATATTAACTCGATATTGTTTTATCATGTGAAGAAATATTATCTAACTTTATTTGCCTATTATTTGAAGGGCTTAACATGGTGAAACCTCAATTTGTAGCCATTACCTACACGTGAAATATTAGCCCATTTAAAAAGTTCTAATTTCCACCTCAAAATTTGTCAATTTCCAAAGGGAACGCCTATGGAAATGAACCATTTTGACATGAAAATTTCAAATTTTCAAATCGATTAGTATTTAACATGCATGTTGGAAATAACTTAAAAGCTAAGTTTCATCATAATGACCCCTGAAATAATTGGATTATGAATTTTAAAATCATATTAACTCGATATTGTTTTATCATGTGAAGAAATATTATCTAACTTTATTTGCCTATTATTTGAAGGGCTTAACATGGTGAAACCTCAATTTGTAGCCATTACCTACACGTGAAATATTAGCCCATTTAAAAAGTTCTAATTTCCACCTCAAAATTTGTCAATTTCCAAAGGGAACGCCTATGGAAATGAACCATTTTGACATGAAAATTTCAAATTTTCAAATCGATTAGTATTTAACATGCATGTTGGAAATAACTTAAAAGCTAAGTTTCATCATAATGACCCCTTGAAATAATTGGATTATGAATTTTAAAATCATATTAACTCGATATTGTTTTATCATGTGAAGAAATATTATCTAACTTTATTTGCCTATTATTTGAAGGGCTTAACATGGTGAAACCTCAATTTGTAGCCATTACCTACACGTGAAATATTAGCCCATTTAAAAAGTTCTAATTTCCACCTCAAAATTTGTCAATTTCCAAAGGGAACGCCTATGGAAATGAACCATTTTGACATGAAAATTTCAAATTTTCAAATCGATTAGTATTTAACATGCATGTTGGAAATAACTTAAAAGCTAAGTTTCATCATAATGACCCCTGAAATAATTGGATTATGAATTTTAAAATCATATTAACTCGATATTGTTTTATCATGTGAAGAAATATTATCTAACTTTATTTGCCTATTATTTGAAGGGCTTAACATGGTGAAACCTCAATTTGTAGCCATTACCTACACGTGAAATATTAGCCCATTTAAAAAGTTCTAATTTCCACCTCAAAATTTGTCAATTTCCAAAGGGAACGCCTATGGAAATGAACCATTTTGACATGAAAATTTCAAATTTTCAAATCGATTAGTATTTAACATGCATGTTGGAAATAACTTAAAAGCTAAGTTTCATCATAATGACCCCGAAATAATTGGATTATGAATTTTAAAATCATATTAACTCGATATTGTTTTATCATGTGAAGAAATATTATCTAACTTTATTTGCCTATTATTTGAAGGGCTTAACATGGTGAAACCTCAATTTGTAGCCATTACCTACACGTGAAATATTAGCCCATTTAAAAAGTTCTAATTTCCACCTCAAAATTTGTCAATTTCCAAAGGGAACGCCTATGGAAATGAACCATTTTGACATGAAAATTTCAAATTTTCAAATCGATTAGTATTTAACATGCATGTTGGAAATAACTTAAAAGCTAAGTTTCATCATAATGACCCCGAAATAATTGGATTATGAATTTTAAAATCATATTAACTCGATATTGTTTTATCATGTGAAGAAATATTATCTAACTTTATTTGCCTATTATTTGAAGGGCTTAACATGGTGAAACCTCAATTTGTAGCCATTACCTACACGTGAAATATTAGCCCATTTAAAAAGTTCTAATTTCCACCTCAAAATTTGTCAATTTCCAAAGCCTATGGAAATGAACCATTTTGACATGAAAATTTCAAATTTTCAAATCGATTAGTATTTAACATGCATGTTGGAAATAACTTAAAAGCTAAGTTTCATCATAATGACCCCTTGAAATAATTGGATTATGAATTTTAAAATCATATTAACTCGATATTGTTTTATCATGTGAAGAAATATTATCTAACTTTATTTGCCTATTATTTGAAGGGCTTAACATGGTGAAACCTCAATTTGTAGCCATTACCTACACGTGAAATATTAGCCCATTTAAAAAGTTCTAATTTCCACCTCAAAATTTGTCAATTTCCAAAGGGAACGCCTATGGAAATGAACCATTTTGACATGAAAATTTCAAATTTTCAAATCGATTAGTATTTAACATGCATGTTGGAAATAACTTAAAAGCTAAGTTTCATCATAATGACCCCTGAAATAATTGGATTATGAATTTTAAAATCATATTAACTCGATATTGTTTTATCATGTGAAGAAATATTATCTAACTTTATTTGCCTATTATTTGAAGGGCTTAACATGGTGAAACCTCAATTTGTAGCCATTACCTACACGTGAAATATTAGCCCATTTAAAAAGTTCTAATTTCCACCTCAAAATTTGTCAATTTCCAAAGGGAACGCCTATGGAAATGAACCATTTTGACATGAAAATTTCAAATTTTCAAATCGATTAGTATTTAACATGCATGTTGGAAATAACTTAAAAGCTAAGTTTCATCATAATGACCCCTTGAAATAATTGGATTATGAATTTTAAAATCATATTAACTCGATATTGTTTTATCATGTGAAGAAATATTATCTAACTTTATTTGCCTATTATTTGAAGGGCTTAACATGGTGAAACCTCAATTTGTAGCCATTACCTACACGTGAAATATTAGCCCATTTAAAAAGTTCTAATTTCCACCTCAAAATTTGTCAATTTCCAAAGGGAACGCCTATGGAAATGAACCATTTTGACATGAAAATTTCAAATTTTCAAATCGATTAGTATTTAACATGCATGTTGGAAATAACTTAAAAGCTAAGTTTCATCATAATGACCCCGAAATAATTGGATTATGAATTTTAAAATCATATTAACTCGATATTGTTTTATCATGTGAAGAAATATTATCTAACTTTATTTGCCTATTATTTGAAGGGCTTAACATGGTGAAACCTCAATTTGTAGCCATTACCTACACGTGAAATATTAGCCCATTTAAAAAGTTCTAATTTCCACCTCAAAATTTGTCAATTTCCAAAGGGAACGCCTATGGAAATGAACCATTTTGACATGAAAATTTCAAATTTTCAAATCGATTAGTATTTAACATGCATGTTGGAAATAACTTAAAAGCTAAGTTTCATCATAATGACCCCTGAAATAATTTGGTTGAATTTTAATCATATTAACTATTATTGTTTTATCATGTGAAGAAATATTATCTAACTATATTTTGCCTATTATTTGAAGAGGCCCGCATATGGTGAAACCTCAATTTGTAGTCATTACCTACACGTGAAATATTAGCCCGTTTAAAATGTTAATTTCCTCAAATTTTGTCAATTTCCAAAGGGAACGCATAATAGACCATTTTGACATGAAAATTTCAAATTCTCAAATCGATTAGTATTTAACATACATGTTTAAAGAAATAACTTAAAAGCTAAAGTTTCATCATAATGACCCGAAATAATTGGATTATTAATTTTAAAATCATATTAACTCGATATTGTTTTATCATGTGAAGAAATATTATATAACATTTTATTATTTGAAGGAAACTGGCATGGTGAAACCTCGATTTGTAGCCATTACCTACGTGAAATATTAGCCCCATTTAAAGTTAATTTTAAAGCCAAAATATGTCAATTTCGAAAGGAGCATATGGAAATGAACCTTTTGACATAAAATTTTGGATAAAAGAATCGATTAGTATTTAACGTACGTGTTGGAAATAGCTTAAAAATTTAAGTTTTACGTCATAATGATGCATAAAATAATTGGATTATGAATTTTAAAATCATGTAAGCTAGATATTGTTTTATCATGTGAAGAAATATTATTTTTTGTTATGGTTCACTGATATTTGAAGGGCTCGTATAATAATGAAAGCCTCAATTTGTAGCCATTACCAACAAGTGAAATATTAGAACGTTCCAAAATTTCCTAATTTCCACCTGATAATTTGTCAATTTCCAAAGGGAACGCTTTATGGAAATGAACCATTTACATGAAAATTTTAGTTATGATAGTTAGCATTTAACATGCGTGTTGGAAATAACTTAAAAGTTATGTTTAAAGTAATGACCCCACAAAATAATTGAATTATGAGTTTTAAAATCATATTAACTCGATATTGTTTTATCATGTGAAGAAATATTATCTATCTTTATTTGCCTATTATTTGAAGGGATTAACATGGTGAAACCTCCATTTCGTAGCCATTCCCAACATCACGTGAAATATTAGCCTGTTTTAGAAAAGTTCTATTTTTCACTGCAAAAATTTTTCGAGTTCCAAAAGAGAACTTCTATCTTAAGCTGGGTTTTTTAACATGAAAATTTCAAAATTTCAAATCGGCTAATATTTAACATGCATGTTGGAAATAACTTAAAAGCTAAGTTTCATCATAATGACCCCTTGAAATAATTGGATTATGAATTTTAAAATCATATTAACTCGATATTGTTTTATCATGTGAAGAAATATTATCTAACTTTATTTGCCTATTATTTGAAGGAGTGGCGTGTCGGAAATTAGCCCATTTAAAAAGTTCTAATTTCCACCTCAAAATTTGTCAATTTCCAAAGGGAACGCCTATGGAAATGAACCAAATTGACATGAAAATTTCAAAATCTCAAATCGATTAGTATTTAACATGCATGTTGGAAATAACTTAAAAGCTAAGTTTCATCATAATGACCCCCTGAAATAATTGGATTATGAATTTTAAAATCATATTAACTCGATATTGTTTTATCATGTGAAGAAATATTATCTAACTTTATTTGCCTATTATTTGAAGGGCTTAACATGGTGAAACCTCAATTTGTAGCCATTACCTACACGTGAAATATTAGCCCATTTAAAAAGTTCTAATTTCCACCTCAAAATTTGTCAATTTCCAAAGGGAACGCCTATGGAAATGAACCATTTTGACATGAAAATTTCAAAATTTCAAATCGATTAGTATTTAACATGCATGTTGGAAATAACTTAAAAGTTATTTTTTATCAAAAAGACCCCCAAAAATAATTGGATTATGAATTTTAAAATCATATTAACTCGATATTGTTTTATCATGTGAAGAAATATTATCTAACTTTATTTGCCTATTATTTGAAGGGCTTAACATGGTGAAACCTCAATTTGTAGCCATTACCTACACGTGAAATATTAGCCCATTTAAAAAGATCTAATTTCCCACCCCAAAATTTGTCAATTTCCAAAGGGAGCACCTATGGAAATGAACCATTTTGACATGAAAATTTCAAAATTTCAAATCGATTAGTATTTAACATGCATGTTGGAAATAACTTAAAAGCTATGTTTCATCATAATGACACCTTGAAATAATTGCATTATGAATTTTAAAATCATATTAACTCAATATTGTTTTATCATGTGAAGAAATATTATCTAACTATATTTGCCTATTATTTGAAGGGCTCAACATGGTGAAACCTCAATTTGTAGCCATTACCTACACGTGAAATATTAGCCCATTTAAAAAGATCTAATTTCCCACCCCAAAATTTGTCAATTTCCAAAGGGAGCACCTATGGAAATGAACCATTTTGACATGAAAATTTCAAATTCTCAAATCGATTAGCATTTAACATGCATGTTGGAAATAACTTAAAAGCTAAGTTTCATCATAATGACCCCCTGAAATAATTGAATTATGAGTTTTAAAATCATATTAACTCGATATTGTTTTATCATGTGAAGAAATATTATCTATCTTTATTTGCCTATTATTTGAAGGGCTTAACATGGTGAAACCTCAATTTGTAGCCATTACCTACACGTAAAATATTAGCCCATTTAAAAAGTTCTAATTTCCACCTCAAAATTTGTCAATTTCCAAAGGGAACGCCTATGGAAATGAACCAAATTGACATGAAAATTTCAAAATCTCAAATCGATTAGTATTTAACATGCATGTTGGAAATAACTTAAAAGCTAAGTTTCATCATAATGACCCCTTGAAATAATTGGATTATGAATTTTAAAATCATATTAACTTGATATTGTTTTATCATGTGAAGAAATATTATCTAACTTTATTTGCCTATTATTTGAAGGGCTTAACATGGTGAAACCTCAATTTGTAGCCATTACCTACACGTGAAATATTAGCCCATTTAAAAAGTTCTAATTTCCACCTCAAAATTTGTCAATTTCCAAAGGGAACGCCTATGGAAATGAACCATTTTGACATGAAAATTTCAAATTTCAAATCGATTAGTATTTAACATGCATGTTGGAAATAACTTAAAAGCTAAGTTTCATCATAATGACCCCGAATATTATTATGATTTTGGAAATGAACCATTGACATGAAAATTTCAAAATCTCAAATCGATTAGTATTTAACATGCATGTTGGAAATAACTTAAAAGCTAAGTTTCATCATAATGACCCCCTGAAATAATTGGATTATGAATTTTAAAATCATATTAACTCGATATTGTTTTATCATGTGAAGAAATATTATCTAACTTTATTTGCCTATTATTTGAAGGGCTTAACATGGTGAAACCTCAATTTGTAGCCATTACCTACACGTGAAATATTAGCCCATTTAAAAAGTTCTAATTTCCCACCTCAAAATTTGTCAATTTCCAAAGGGAACACCTATGGAAATGAACCATTTTGACATGAAAATTTCAAAATTTCAAATCGATTAGTATTTAACATGCATGTTGGAAATAACTTAAAAGCTAAGTTTCATCATAATGACCCCTTGAAATAATTGGATTATGAATTTTAAAATCATATTAACTCGATATTGTTTTATCATGTGAAGAAATATTATCTAACTTTATTTGCCTATTATTTGAAGGGCTTAACATGGTGAAACCTCAATTTGTAGCCATTACCTACACGTGAAATATTAGCCCATTTAAAAAGATCTAATTTCCCACCCCAAAATTTGTCAATTTCCAAAGGGAGCACCTATGGAAATGAACCATTTTGACATGAAAATTTCAAAATTTCAAATCGATTAGTATTTAACATGCATGTTGGAAATAACTTAAAAGCTATGTTTCATCATAATGACACCTTGAAATAATTGAATTATGAATTTTAAAATCATATTAACTCGATATTGTTTTATCATGTGAAGAAATATTATCTAACTTTATTTGCCTATTATTTGAAGGGCTCAACATGGTGAAACCTCAATTTGTAGCCATTACCTACACGTGAAATATTAGCCCATTTAAAAAGTTCTAATTTCCACCTCAAAATTTGTCAATTTCCGAAGGGAACGCCTATGGAAATGAACCATTTTGACATGAAAATTTCAAAATCTCAAATCGATTAGTATTTAACATGCATGTTGGAAATAACTTAAAAGCTAAGTTTCATCATAATGACCCCACTGAAATAATTGAATTATGAGTTTTAAAATCATATTAACTCGATATTGTTTTATCATGTGAAGAAATATTATCTATCTTTATTTGCCTATTATTTGAAGGGCTTAACATGGTGAAACCTCAATTTGTAGCCATTACCTACACGTAAAATATTAGCCCATTTAAAAAGTTCTAATTTCCACCTCAAAATTTGTCAATTTCGAAAGGGAACACCTATGGAAATGAACCATTTTGACATGAAAATTTCAAAATTTCAAATCGATTAGTATTTAACATGCATGTTGGAAATAACTTAAAAGCTAAGTTTCATCATAATGACCCCTTGAAATAATTGGATTATGAATTTTAAAATCATATTAACTCGATATTGTTTTATCATGTGAAGAAATATTATCTAACTTTATTTGCCCATTATTTGAAGGGCTTAACATGGTGAAACCTCAATTTGTAGCCATTACCTACACGTGAAATATTAGCCCATTTAAAAAGATCTAATTTCCACCCCAAAATTTGTCAATTTCCAAAGGGATAGCACTATAGAAATGAACCATTTTGACATGAAAATTTCAAAATTTCAAATCGATTAGTATTTAACATGCATGTTGGAAATAACTTAAAAGCTAAGTTTCATCTTAATGACCCCTTTTGAAATAATTGGATTATGAATTTTAAAATCATATTAACTTGATATTGTTTTATCATGTGAAGAAATATTATCTAACTTTATTTGCCCATTATTTGAAGGGCTCGAACATGGTGAAACCTCGATTTCACTAGTCATTACCTACGCGTGAAATATTAACCCATTTAAAATGTTTAAATATTTGCCCGTTTAAAAAATGCTAATTTTCACCTCGAAAATTTGTCAATTTCCAAAGTGAACGCCTATGGAAATGAACCATTTTGACATGAAAATTTCAAAATTTTCAAATCGATTAGTTTTTGACATGCGTGTTGGAAATAACGTAAAAGTTAAGTTTCATCGTAATGACCCCCTTGAAATAATTGGATTATGAATTTTAAAATCATATTAACTCGATATTGTTTTATCATGTGAAGAAATATTATCTAACTTTATTTGCCTATTATTTGAGGGGCTTAACATGGTGAAACCTCAATTTGTAGCCATTACCTACCACGTGAAATATTTGCCCATTTAAAAAGTTCTAATTTCCATTTCAAAATTTGTCAATTTCAAAAGGGAACGCTATGGAAATGAACCATTTTCACATGAAAATTTCAAATTTTCAAATCGATTAGTATTTGACATGCATGTTGGAAATAACTTAAAAGCTAAGTTATGATAAAACAATATCGAGTTAATATGATTTTTAAATTCATAATCCAATTATTTCAGGGGGTCATTATGATGAAACTTAGCTTTTAAGTTATTTCCAACATGCATGTGAAATACTAATCGATTTGAAAATTTGAAATTTTCATGTCAAAATGGTGCATTTCCATAGGTGTTCCCTTTGGAAATTGACAAATTTGAGGTGAAAATTAGAAGTCTTTAAATGGGCTAATATTTGAAGTGTATGTTGGCAATGGCTAAAAATTGAGGTTTCACCATGTTAAGCCCTTCAAATAATAGGTACATGAAGTTAGATAATATTTCTTCACATGATAAAACAATATCGAGTTAATTTGATTTTTAAATTCATAATCCAATTATTTCAAGAGGTCATTATGATGAAACTTAGCCTTTAAGTTATTTCCAACATGCATGTGAAATACTAATCGATTTGAAAATTTGAAATTTTCATGTCAAAATGGTTCATTTCCATACGTGTTCCCTTTGGAAATTGACAAATTTGAGGTGAAAATTAGAAGTTTTTAAATGGGCTAATATTTGACGTGTATGTTGGCAATGGCTAAAAATTGAGGTTTCACCATGTTAAGCCCTTCAAATAATGGGTACATGAAGTTAGATAATATTTATTCACATGATAAAACAATATCGAGTTAATTTAATTTTTAAATTAATAATCCAATTATTTCAGGGGGTCATTATGATGAAACTTAGCCTCTAAGTTATTTCCAACATGCATGTCAAATACTGATCGATTTGAAAATTTGCAATTTTCATGTCAAAATGGTTCATTTCCATACGTGTTCCCTTTGGAAATTGACAAATTTGAGGTGAAAATTAGAACTTTTTAAATGGGCTAATATTTGACGTGTATGTTGGCAATGACTAAAAATTGAGGTTTCACCATGTTAAGCCATTCAAATAATAGGTACATGAAGTTAGATAATATTTCTTCACATGATAAAACAATATCGAGTTAATTTGATTTTTAAATTCATAATCCAATTATTTCAAGAGGTCATTATGATGAAACTTAGCCTCTAAGTTATTTCCAACATGCATGTGAATACTCGATCGATTTGAAAATTTGCAAATTTTCATGTCAAAATGGTTCATTTCCATACCTGTTCCCTTTGGAAATTGACAAATTTGAGGTGAAAATTAGAAGTTTTTAAATGGGCTAATATTTGACGTGTATGTTGGCAATGACTAAAAATTGAGGTTTCACCATGTTAAGCCCTTCAAATAATAGGTACATGAAGTTAGATAATATTTCTTCACATGATAAAACAATATCGAGTTAATTTGATTTTTAAATTCATAATCCAATTATTTCAAGAGGTCATTATGATGAAACTTAGCCTCTAAGTTATTTCCAACATGCATGTGAAATACTAATCGATTTGAAAATTTGCAATTTTAATGTCAAAATGGTTCATTTCCATAGGTTTTCCTTTTGGAAATTTACAAATTTGAGGTGAAAATTAGAAGTTTTTAAATGGGCTAATATTTGACGTGTATGTTGGCAATGGCTAAAAATTGAGGTTTCACCATGTTAAGCCCTTCAAATAATAGGTACATGAAGTTAGATAATATTTATTCACATGATAAAACAATATCGAGTTAATTTAATTTTTAAATTAATAATCCAATTATTTCAGGGGGTCATTATGATGAAACTTAGCCTTTAAGTTATTTCCAACATGCATGTCAAATACTAATCGATTTGAAAATTTGCAATTTTCATGTCAAAATGGTGCATTTCCATAGGTGTTCCCTTTGGAAATTAACAAATTTGAGGTGAAAATTAGAAGTCTTTAAATGGGCTAATATTTGAAGTGTATGTTGGCAATGGCTAAAAATTGAGGTTTCACCATGTTAAGCCCTTCAAATAATAGGTACATGAAGTTAGATAATATTTCTTCACATGATAAAACAATATCGAGTTAATTTGATTTTTAAATTCATAATCCAATTATTTCAAGGGGTCATTATGATGAAACTTAGCCTCTAAGTTATTTCCAACATGCATGTCAAGTACTGATCGATTTGAAAATTTGCAAATTTTCATGTCAAAATGGTTCATTTCCATACGTGTTCCCTTTGGAAATTGACAAATTTGAGGTGAAAATTAGAACTTTTTAAATGGGCTAATATTTGACGTGTATGTTGGCAATGACTAAAAATTGAGGTTTCACCATGTTAAGCCCTTCAAATAATAGGTACATGAAGTTGGATAATATTTCTTCAAATGATAAAACAATATCGAGTTAATTTGATTTTTAAATTCATAATCCAATTATTTCAAGAGGTCATTATGATAAAACTTAGCCTCTAAGTTATTTCCAACATGCATGTGAAATATTGATCGATTTGAAAATTTGCAATTTTCATGTAAAAATGGTTCATTTCCATACGTGTTCCCTTTGGAAATTGACATATTTGAGGTGAAAATTAGAAGTTTTTAAATGGGCTAATATTTGACGTGTATGTTGGCAATGACTAAAAATTGAGGTTTCACCATGTTAAGCCCTTCAAATAATAGGTACATGAAGTTAGATAATATTTCTTCACATGATAAAACAATATCGAGTTAATTTGATTTTTAAATTCATAATCCAATTATTTCAGGGGGTCATTATTATGAAACTTAGCTTTTGAGTTATTTCCAACATGCATGTGAAATACTAATCGATTTGAAAATGTCCAATTTTCATGTCAAAATGGTGCATTTCCGTAGGTGTTCCCTTTGGAAATTAACAAATTTGAGGTGAAAATTAGAAGTCTTTAAATGGGCTAATATTTGAAGTGTATGTTGGCAATGGCTAAAAATTGAGGTTTCACCATGTTAAGCCCGTTCAAATAATAGGTACATGAAGTTAGATAATATTTCTTCACATGATAAAACAATATCGAGTTAATTTGATTTTTAAATTCATAATCCAATTATTTCAAGGGGTCATTATAATGAAACTTAGCCTCTAAGTTATTTCCAACATGCATGTCAAATACTAATCGATTTGAAAATTTGCAATTTTCATGTCAAAATGGTGCATTTCCATAGGTGTTCCCTTTGGAAATTAACAAATTTGAGGTGAAAATTAGAAGTCTTTAAATGGGCTAATATTTGAAGTGTATGTTGGCAATGGCTAAAAATTGAGGTTTCACCATGTTAAGCCGTTCAAATAATAGGTACATGAAGTTAGATAATATTTCTTCACATGATAAAACAATATCGAGTTAATTTGATTTTTAAATTCATAATCCAATTATTTCAAGGGGTCATTATGATGAAACTTAGCCTCTAAGTTATTTCCAACATGCATGTCAAATACTCGATCGATTTGAAAATTTGCAATTTTCATGTCAAAATGGTTCATTTCCATACGTGTTCCCTTTGGAAATTGACAAATTTGAGGTGAAAATTAGAAGTTTTTAAATGGGCTAATATTTGACGTGTATGTTGGCAATGACTAAAAATTGAGGTTTCACCATGTTAAGCCCTTCAAATAATAGGTACATGAAGTTAGATAATATTTCTTCACATGATAAAACAATATCGAGTTAATATTGATTTTTAAATTCATAATCCAATTATTTCAAGAGGTCATTATGATGAAACTTAGCCTCTAAGTTATTTCCAACATGCATGTCAAATACTGATCGATTTGAAAATTTGCAATTTTCATGTCAAAATGGTTCATTTCCATACGTGTTCCCTTTGGAAATTGACAAATTTGAGGTGAAAATTAGAAGTTTTTAAATGGGCTAATATTTGACGTGTATGTTGGCAATGACTAAAAATTGAGGTTTCACCATGTTAAGCCCTTCAAATAATAGGTACATGAAGTTAGATAATATTTCTTCACATGATAAAACAATATCGAGTTAATATGATTTTTAAATTCATAATCCAATTATTTCAAGGGGTCATTATGATGAAACTTAGCCTTTAAGTTATTTCCAACATGCATGTGAAATACTAATCGATTTGAAAATTTGCAATTTTCATGTCAAAATGGTTCATTTCCATAGGTGTTCCCTTTGAAAATTGACAAATTTGAGGTGAAAATTAGAAGTCTTTAAATGGGCTAATATTTGAAGTGTATGTTGGCAATGGCTAAAAATTGAGGTTTCACCATGTTAAGCCCTTCAAATAATAGGTACATGAAGTTAGATAATATTTCTTCACATGATAAAACAATATCGAGTTAATTTAATTTTTAAATTAATAATCCAATTATTTCAGGGGGTCATTATGATGAAACTTACCTTTTAAGTTATTTCCAACATGCATGTGAAATACTAATCGATTTGAAAATTTGAAATTTTCATGTCAAAATGGTGCATTTCCATAGGTGTTCCCTTTGGAAATTAACAAATTTGAGGTGAAAATTAGAAGTCTTTAAATGGGCTAATATTTGAAGTGTATGTTGGCAATGGCTAAAAATTGAGGTTTCACCATGTTAAGCCCTTCAAATAATAGGTACATGAAGTTGGATAATATTTCTTCAAATGATAAAACAATATCGAGTTAATTTGATTTTTAAATTCATAATCCAATTATTTCAAGGGGTCATTATGATGAAACTTAGCCTCTAAGTTATTTCCAACATGCATGTCAAGTACTGATCAATTTGAAAATTTGCAAATTTCATGTCAAAATGGTTCATTTCCATACGTGTTCCCTTTGGAAATTGACAAATTTGAGGTGAAAATTAGAAGTTTTTAAATGGGCTAATATTTGACGTGTATGTTGGCAATGACTAAAAATTGAGGTTTCACCATGTTAAGCCCTTCAAATAATAGGTACATGAAGTTAGATAATATTTCTTCACATGATAAAACAATATCGAGTTAATTTGATTTTTAAATTCATAATCCAATTATTTCAGGGGGTCATTATGATGAAACTTAGCCTCTAAGTTATTTCCAACATGCATGTGAAGTACTGATCGATTTGAAAATTTGCAATTTTCATGTCAAAATGGTTCATTTCCATACGTGTTCCCTTTGGAAATTGACATATTTGAGGTGAAAATTAGAAGTTTTTAAATGGGCTAATATTTGACGTGTATGTTGGCAATGACTAAAAATTGAGGTTTCACCATGTTAAGCCCTTCAAATAATAGGTACATGAAGTTAGATAATATTTCTTCACATGATAAAACAATATCGAGTTAATATGATTTTTAAATTCATAATCCAATTATTTCGGGGGGTCATTATGATGAAACTTAGCTTTTAAGTTATTTCCAACATGCATGTGAAATACTAATCGATTTGAAAATTTGAAATTTTCATGTCAAAATGGTGCATTTCCATAGGTGTTCCCTTTGGAAATTAACAAATTTGAGGTGAAAATTAGAAGTCTTTAAATGGGCTAATATTTGAAGTGTATGTTGGCAATGGCTAAAAATTGAGGTTTCACCATGTTAAGCCCTTCAAATAATAGGTACATGAAGTTAGATAATATTTCTTCACATGATAAAACAATATCGAGTTAATATGATTTTTAAATTCATAATCCAATTATTTCAAGGGGTCATTATGATGAAACTTAGCCTCTAAGTTATTTCCAACATGCATGTCAAGTACTGATCGATTTGAAAATTTGCAAATTTCATGTCAAAATGGTTCATTTCCATACGTGTTCCCTTTGGAAATTGACAAATTTGAGGTGAAAATTAGAAGTTTTTAAATGGGCTAATATTTGACGTGTATGTTGGCAATGACTAAAAATTGAGGTTTCACCATGTTAAGCCCTTCAAATAATAGGTACATGAAGTTGGATAATATTTCTTCAAATGATAAAACAATATCGAGTTAATTTGATTTTTAAATTCATAATCCAATTATTTCAAGGGGTCATTATGATGAAACTTAGCCTCTAAGTTATTTCCAACATGCATGTCAAGTACTGATCGATTTGAAAATTTGCAAATTTCATGTCAAAATGGTTCATTTCCATACGTGTTCCCTTTGGAAATTGACAAATTTGAGGTGAAAATTAGAACTTTTTAAATGGGCTAATATTTGACGTGTATGTTGGCAATGACTAAAAATTGAGGTTTCACCATGTTAAGCCCTTCAAATAATAGGTACATGAAGTTGGATAATATTTCTTCAAATGATAAAACAATATCGAGTTAATTTGATTTTTAAATTCATAATCCAATTATTTCAAGAGGTCATTATGATAAACCTTAGCCTCTAAGTTATTTCCAACATGCATGTGAAGTACTTGATCGATTTGAAAATTTGCAATTTTCATGTAAAAATGGTTCATTTCCATACGTGTTCCCTTTGGAAATTGACATATTTGAGGTGAAAATTAGAAGTTTTTAAATGGGCTAATATTTGACGTGTATGTTGGCAATGACTAAAAATTGAGGTTTCACCATGTTAAGCCCTTCAAATAATAGGTACATGAAGTTAGATAATATTTCTTCACATGATAAAACAATATCGAGTTAATATGATTTTTAAATTCATAATCCAATTATTTCAAGGGGTCATTATGATGAAACTTAGCTTTTAAGTTATTTCCAACATGCATGTGAAATACTAATCGATTTGAAAATTTGAAATTTTCATGTCAAAATGGTGCATTTCCATAGGTGTTCCCTTTGGAAATTAACAAATTTGAGGTGAAAATTAGAAGTCTTTAAATGGGCTAATATTTGAAGTGTATGTTGGCAATGGCTAAAAATTGAGGTTTCACCATGTTAAGCCCTTCAAATAATAGGTACATGAAGTTAGATAATATTTCTTCACATGATAAAACAATATCGAGTTAATATGATTTTTAAATTCATAATCCAATTATTTCAGGGGGTCATTATGATGAAACTTAGCTTTTAAGTTATTTCCAACATGCATGTGAAATACTAATCGATTTGAAAATTTGAAATTTTCATGTCAAAATGGTGCATTTCCATAGGTGTTCCCTTTGGAAATTAACAAATTTGAGGTGAAAATTAGAAGTCTTTAAATGGGCTAATATTTGAAGTGTATGTTGGCAATGGCTAAAAATTGAGGTTTCACCATGTTAAGCCGTTCAAATAATAGGTACATGAAGTTAGATAATATTTCTTCACATGATAAAACAATATCGAGTTAATTTGATTTTTAAATTCATAATCCAATTATTTCAAGGGGTCATTATGATGAAACTTAGCCTCTAAGTTATTTCCAACATGCATGTCAAATACTGATCGATTTGAAAATTTCAAATTTTCATGTCAAAATGGTTCATTTCCATAGGTGTTCCCTTTGGAAATTGACAAATTTGAGGTGAAAATTAGAACTTTTTAAATGGGCTAATATTTGACGTGTATGTTGGCAATGACTAAAAATTGAGGTTTCACCATGTTAAGCCCTTCAAATAATAGGTACATGAAGTTGGATAATATTTCTTCACATGATAAAACAATATCGAGTTAATATGATTTTTAAATTCATAATCCAATTATTTCAGGAGGTCATTATGATGAAACTTAGCCTCTAAGTTATTTCCAACATGCATGTGAAGTACCGATCGATTTGAAAATTTGCAATTTTCATGTAAAAATGGTTCATTTCCATACGTGTTCCCTTTGGAAATTGACATATTTGAGGTGAAAATTAGAAGTTTTTAAATGGGCTAATATTTGACGTGTATGTTGGCAATGACTAAAAATTGAGGTTTCACCATGTTAAGCCCTTCAAATAATAGGTACATGAAGTTAGATAATATTTCTTCACATGATAAAACAATATCGAGTTAATATGATTTTTAAATTCATAATCCAATTATTTCAAGGGGTCATTATGATGAAACTTAGCTTTTAAGTTATTTCCAACATGCATGTGAAATACTAATCGATTTGAAAATTTGAAATTTTCATGTCAAAATGGTGCATTTCCATAGGTGTTCCCTTTGGAAATTAACAAATTTGAGGTGAAAATTAGAAGTCTTTAAATGGGCTAATATTTGAAGTGTATGTTGGCAATGGCTAAAAATTGAGGTTTCACCATGTTAAGCCCTTCAAATAATAGGTACATGAAGTTAGATAATATTTCTTCACATGATAAAACAATATCGAGTTAATTTGATTTTTAAATTCATAATCCAATTATTTCGGGGGGTCATTATAATGAAACTTAGCCTTTAAGTTATTTCCAACATGCATGTCAAATACTAATCGATTTGAAAATTTGAAATTTTCATGTCAAAATGGTTCATTTCCATAGGTGTTCCCTTTGGAAATTAACAAATTTGAGGTGAAAATTAGAAGTCTTTAAATGGGCTAATATTTGAAGTGTATGTTGGCAATGGCTAAAAATTGAGGTTTCACCATGTTAAGCCCTTCAAATAATAGGTACATGAAGTTAGATAATATTTCTTCACATGATAAAACAATATCGAGTTAATTTGATTTTTAAATTCATAATCCAATTATTTCAAGGGGTCATTATGATGAAACTTAGCCTCTAAGTTATTTCCAACATGCATGTCAAGTACTGATCGATTTGAAAATTTGCAAATTTCATGTCAAAATGGTTCATTTCCATACGTGTTCCCTTTGGAAATTGACAAATTTGAGGTGAAAATTAGAACTTTTTAAATGGGCTAATATTTGACGTGTATGTTGGCAATGACTAAAAATTGAGGTTTCACCATGTTAAGCCCTTCAAATAATAGGTACATGAAGTTGGATAATATTTCTTCAAATGATAAAACAATATCGAGTTAATTTGATTTTTAAATTCATAATCCAATTATTTCAAGAGGTCATTATGATAAACCTTAGCCTCTAAGTTATTTCCAACATGCATGTGAAGTACTGATCGATTTGAAAATTTGCAATTTTCATGTAAAAATGGTTCATTTCCATACGTGTTCCCTTTGGAAATTGACATATTTGAGGTGAAAATTAGAAGTTTTTAAATGGGCTAATATTTGACGTGTATGTTGGCAATGACTAAAAATTGAGGTTTCACCATGTTAAGCCCTTCAAATAATAGGTACATGAAGTTAGATAATATTTCTTCACATGATAAAACAATATCGAGTTAATATGATTTTTAAATTCATAATCCAATTATTTCAAGGGGTCATTATGATGAAACTTAGCTTTTAAGTTATTTCCAACATGCATGTGAAATACTAATCGATTTGAAAATTTGAAATTTTCATGTCAAAATGGTTCATTTCCATACGTGTTCCCTTTGGAAATTGACAAATTTGAGGTGAAAATTAGAAGTTTTTAAATGGGCTAATATTTGACGTGTATGTTGGCAATGACTAAAAATTGAGGTTTCACCATGTTAAGCCGTTCAAATAATAGGTACATGAAGTTAGATAATATTTCTTCACATGATAAAACAATATCGAGTTAATATGATTTTTAAATTCATAATCCAATTATTTCGGGGGGTCATTATGATGAAACTTACCTTTTAAGTTATTTCCAACATGCATGTGAAATACTAATCGATTTGAAAATTTGAAATTTTCATGTCAAAATGGTGCATTTCCATAGGTGTTCCCTTTGGAAATTAACAAATTTGAGGTGAAAATTAGAAGTCTTTAAATGGGCTAATATTTGAAGTGTATGTTGGCAATGGCTAAAAATTGAGGTTTCACCATGTTAAGCCCTTCAAATAATAGGTACATGAAGTTAGATAATATTTATTCACATGATAAAACAATATCGAGTTAATTTAATTTTTAAATTAATAATCCAATTATTTCAGGGGGGTCATTATAATGAAACTTAGCTTCTAAGTTATTTCCAACATGCATGTGAAATACTAATCGATTTGAAAATTTGAAATTTTCATGTCAAAATGGTGCATTTCCATAGGTGTTCCCTTTGGAAATTAACAAATTTGAGGTGAAAATTAGAAGTCTTTAAATGGGCTAATATTTGAAGTGTATGTTGGCAATGGCTAAAAATTGAGGTTTCACCATGTTAAGCCCTTCAAATAATAGGTACATGAAGTTGGATAATATTTCTTCAAATGATAAAACAATATCGAGTTAATTTGATTTTTAAATTCATAATCCAATTATTTCAAGGGGGTCATTATGATGAAACTTAGCCTCTAAGTTATTTCCAACATGCATGTCAAGTACTGATCGATTTGAAAATTTGCAAATTTCATGTCAAAATGGTTCATTTCCATACGTGTTCCCTTTGGAAATTGACAAATTTGAGGTGAAAATTAGAACTTTTTAAATGGGCTAATATTTGACGTGTATGTTGGCAATGACTAAAAATTGAGGTTTCACCATGTTAAGCCCTTCAAATAATAGGTACATGAAGTTGGATAATATTTCTTCAAATGATAAAACAATATCGAGTTAATTTGATTTTTAAATTCATAATCCAATTATTTCAAGAGGTCATTATGATAAACCTTAGCCTCTAAGTTATTTCCAACATGCATGTGAAGTACTCGATCGATTTGAAAATTTGCAATTTTCATGTAAAAATGGTTCATTTCCATACGTGTTCCCTTTGGAAATTGACATATTTGAGGTGAAAATTAGAAGTTTTTAAATGGGCTAATATTTGACGTGTATGTTGGCAATGACTAAAAATTGAGGTTTCACCATGTTAAGCCCTTCAAATAATAGGTACATGAAGTTAGATAATATTTCTTCACATGATAAAACAATATCGAGTTAATATGATTTTTAAATTCATAATCCAATTATTTCAGGGGGTCATTATGATGAAACTTAGCTTTTAAGTTATTTCCAACATGCATGTGAAATACTAATCGATTTGAAAATTTGAAATTTTCATGTCAAAATGGTGCATTTCCATAGGTGTTCCCTTTGGAAATTAACAAATTTGAGGTGAAAATTAGAAGTCTTTAAATGGGCTAATATTTGAAGTGTATGTTGGCAATGGCTAAAAATTGAGGTTTCACCATGTTAAGCCCTTCAAATAATAGGTACATGAAGTTAGATAATATTTCTTCACATGATAAAACAATATCGAGTTAATATGATTTTTAAATTCATAATCCAATTATTTCGGGGGGTCATTATGATGAAACTTAGCTTTTAAGTTATTTCCAACATGCATGTGAAATACTAATCGATTTGAAAATTTGAAATTTTCATGTCAAAATGGTGCATTTCCATAGGTGTTCCCTTTGGAAATTAACAAATTTGAGGTGAAAATTAGAAGTCTTTAAATGGGCTAATATTTGAAGTGTATGTTGGCAATGGCTAAAAATTGAGGTTTCACCATGTTAAGCCGTTCAAATAATAGGTACATGAAGTTAGATAATATTTCTTCACATGATAAAACAATATCGAGTTAATTTAATTTTTAAATTAATAATCCAATTATTTCAGGGGGTCATTATGATGAAACTTAGCCTCTAAGTTATTTCCAACATGCATGTCAAATACTAATCGATTTGAAAATTTGCAATTTTCATGTCAAAATGGTGCATTTCCATAGGTGTTCCCTTTGGAAATTAACAAATTTGAGGTGAAAATTAGAAGTCTTTAAATGGGCTAATATTTGAAGTGTATGTTGGCAATGGCTAAAAATTGAGGTTTCACCATGTTAAGCCGTTCAAATAATAGGTACATGAAGTTAGATAATATTTCTTCACATGATAAAACAATATCGAGTTAATATGATTTTTAAATTCATAATCCAATTATTTCAAGGGGTCATTATGATGAAACTTAGCCTCTAAGTTATTTCCAACATGCATGTCAAGTACTGATCGATTTGAAAATTTGCAATTTTCATGTCAAAATGGTTCATTTCCATACGTGTTCCCTTTGGAAATTGACATATTTGAGGTGAAAATTAGAAGTTTTTAAATGGGCTAATATTTGACGTGTATGTTGGCAATGACTAAAAATTGAGGTTTCACCATGTTAAGCCCTTCAAATAATAGGTACATGAAGTTAGATAATATTTCTTCACATGATAAAACAATATCGAGTTAATATGATTTTTAAATTCATAATCCAATTATTTCAGGGGGTCATTATGATGAAACTTAGCTTTTAAGTTATTTCCAACATGCATGTGAAATACTAATCGATTTGAAAATTTGAAATTTTCATGTCAAAATGGTGCATTTCCATAGGTGTTCCCTTTGGAAATTAACAAATTTGAGGTGAAAATTAGAAGTCTTTAAATGGGCTAATATTTGAAGTGTATGTTGGCAATGGCTAAAAATTGAGGTTTCACCATGTTAAGCCGTTCAAATAATAGGTACATGAAGTTAGATAATATTTCTTCACATGATAAAACAATATCGAGTTAATTTGATTTTTAAATTCATAATCCAATTATTTCGGGGGGTCATTATGATGAAACTTAGCCTCTAAGTTATTTCCAACATGCATTTCAAATACTAATCGATTTGAAAATTTGCAATTTTCATGTCAAAATGGTGCATTTCCATAGGTGTTCCCTTTGGAAATTAACAAATTTGAGGTGAAAATTAGAAGTCTTTAAATGGGCTAATATTTGAAGTGTATGTTGGCAATGGCTAAAAATTGAGGTTTCACCATGTTAAGCCCTTCAAATAATAGGTACATGAAGTTAGATAATATTTCTTCACATGATAAAACAATATCGAGTTAATTTAATTTTTAAATTAATAATCCAATTATTTCAGGGGGTCATTATGATGAAACTTAGCCTCTAAGTTATTTCCAACATGCATGTCAAATACTGATCGATTTGAAAATTTGCAATTTTCATGTCAAAATGGTTCATTTCCATACGTGTTCCCTTTGGAAATTGACAAATTTGAGGTGAAAATTAGAACTTTTTAAATGGGCTAATATTTGACGTGTATGTTGGCAATGACTAAAAATTGAGGTTTCACCATGTTAAGCCCTTCAAATAATAGGTACATGAAGTTAGATAATATTTCTTCACATGATAAAACAATATCGAGTTAATTTGATTTTTAAATTCATAATCCAATTATTTAAGGGGGTCATTATGATGAAACTTAGCCTCTAAGTTATTTCCAACATGCATGTGAAATACTCATCGATTTGAAAATTTGCAATTTTCATGTCAAAATGGTTCATTTCCATACGTGTTCCCTTTGGAAATTGACAAATTTGAGGTGAAAATTAGAAGTTTTTAAATGGGCTAATATTTGACGTGTATGTTGGCAATGACTAAAAATTGAGGTTTCACCATGTTAAGCCCTTCAAATAATAGGTACATGAAGTTAGATAATATTTCTTCACATGATAAAACAATATCGAGTTAATATGATTTTTAAATTCATAATCCAATTATTTTAAGGGGGTCATTATGATGAAACTTAGCTTTTAAGTTATTTCCAACATGCATGTGAAATACTAATCGATTTGAAAATTTGAAATTTTCATGTCAAAATGGTGCATTTCCATAGGTGTTCCCTTTGGAAATTAACAAATTTGAGGTGAAAATTAGAAGTCTTTAAATGGGCTAATATTTGAAGTGTATGTTGGCAATGGCTAAAAATTGAGGTTTCACCATGTTAAGCCGTTCAAATAATAGGTACATGAAGTTAGATAATATTTCTTCACATGATAAAACAATATCGAGTTAATTTGATTTTTAAATTCATAATCCATTTATTTCGGGGGGTCATTATAATGAAACTTAGCCTCTAAGTTATATGCAACATGCTTTCAAATACTAATCGATTTGAAAATGTCCAATTTTCATGTCAAAATGGTTCATTTCCATAGGTGTTCCCTTTGGAAATTAACAAATTTGAGGTGAAAATTAGAAGTCTTTAAATGGGCTAATATTTGAAGTGTATGTTGGCAATGGCTAAAAATTGAGGTTTCACCATGTTAAGCCGTTCAAATAATAGGTACATGAAGTTAGATAATATTTCTTCACATGATAAAACAATATCGAGTTAATTTGATTTTTAAATTCATAATCCAATTATTTCAAGGGGTCATTATGATGAAACTTAGCCTCTAAGTTATTTCCAACATGCATGTCAAATACTAATTGATTTGAAAATTTGCAATTTTCATGTCAAAATGGTTCATTTCCATACGTGTTCCCTTTGGAAATTGACAAATTTGAGGTGAAAATTAGAAGTTTTTAAATGGGCTAATATTTGACGTGTATGTTGGCAATGACTAAAAATTGAGGTTTCACCATGTTAAGCCCTTCAAATAATAGGTACATGAAGTTAGATAATATTTCTTCAAATGATAAAACAATATCGAGTTAATTTGATTTTTAAATTCATAATCCAATTATTTCAAGGGGTCATTATGATGAAACTTAGCCTCTAAGTTATTTCCAACATGCATGTCAAGTACTGATCGATTTGAAAATTTGCAAATTTCATGTCAAAATGGTTCATTTCCATACGTGTTCCCTTTGGAAATTGACAAATTTGAGGTGAAAATTAGAACTTTTTAAATGGGCTAATATTTGACGTGTATGTTGGCAATGACTAAAAATTGAGGTTTCACCATGTTAAGCCCTTCAAATAATAGGTACATGAAGTTGGATAATATTTCTTCAAATGATAAAACAATATCGAGTTAATTTGATTTTTAAATTCATAATCCAATTATTTCAAGAGGTCATTATGATAAAACTTAGCCTCTAAGTTATTTCCAACATGCATGTGAAGTACTGATCGATTTGAAAATTTGCAATTTTCATGTAAAAATGGTTCATTTCCATACGTGTTCCCTTTGGAAATTGACATATTTGAGGTGAAAATTAGAAGTTTTTAAATGGGCTAATATTTGACGTGTATGTTGGCAATGACTAAAAATTGAGGTTTCACCATGTTAAGCCGTTCAAATAATAGGTACATGAAGTTAGATAATATTTCTTCACATGATAAAACAATATCGAGTTAATATGATTTTTAAATTCATAATCCAATTATTTCAGGGGGTCATTATGATGAAACTTAGCTTTTAAGTTATTTCCAACATGCATGTGAAATACTAATCGATTTGAAAATTTGAAATTTTCATGTCAAAATGGTGCATTTCCATAGGTGTTCCCTTTGGAAATTAACAAATTTGAGGTGAAAATTAGAAGTCTTTAAATGGGCTAATATTTGAAGTGTATGTTGGCAATGGCTAAAAATTGAGGTTTCACCATGTTAAGCCGTTCAAATAATAGGTACATGAAGTTAGATAATATTTCTTCACATGATAAAACAATATCGAGTAACTTTGATTTTTAAATTCATAATCCATTTATTTCAGGGGGGTCATTATAATGAAACTTAGCCACTAAGTTATATGCAACATGCTTTCAAATACTAATCTATTTGAAAATGTCCAATTTTCATGTCAAAATGGTGCATTTCCATAGGTGTTCCCTTTGGAAATTAACAAATTTGAGGTGAAAATTAGAAGTCTTTAAATGGGCTAATATTTGAAGTGTATGTTGGCAATGGCTAAAAATTGAGGTTTCACCATGTTAAGCCGTTCAAATAATAGGTACATGAAGTTAGATAATATTTCTTCACATGATAAAACAATATCGAGTAACTTTGATTTTTAAATTCATAATCCATTTATTTCAGGGGGGTCATTATAATGAAACTTAGCCACTAAGTTATATGCAACATGCTTTCAAATACTAATCTATTTGAAAATGTCCAATTTTCATGTCAAAATGGTGCATTTCCATAGGTGTTCCCTTTGGAAATTAACAAATTTGAGGTGAAAATTAGAAGTCTTTAAATGGGCTAATATTTGAAGTGTATGTTGGCAATGGCTAAAAATTGAGGTTTCACCATGTTAAGCCGTTCAAATAATAGGTACATGAAGTTAGATAATATTTCTTCACATGATAAAACAATATCGAGTAACTTTGATTTTTAAATTCATAATCCATTTATTTCGGGGGGTCATTATAATGAAACTTAGCCACTAAGTTATATGCAACATGCTTTCAAATACTAATCTATTTGAAAATGTCCAATTTTCATGTCAAAATGGTTCATTTCCATAGGTGTTCCCTTTGGAAATTGACAAATTTGAGGTTAAAATTAGAACTTTTTAAATTGGCTAATATTTCACGTGTATGTTGGCAATTGTTAAAAATTAAGGTTTCACCATGTTAAGCCGTTCAAATAATAGGTACATGAAGTTAGATAATATTTCTTCACATGATAAAACAATATCGAGTTAATATGATTTTGAAATTCATAATCCAATTATTTCAGGGGGTCATTATGATGAAACTTAGCTTTTAAGTTATTTCCAACATGCATGTGAAATACTAATCGATTTGAAAATTTGAAATTTTCATGTCAAAATGGTGCATTTCCATAGGTGTTCCCTTTGGAAATTAACAAATTTGAGGTGAAAATTAGAAGTCTTTAAATGGGCTAATATTTGAAGTGTATGTTGGCAATGGCTAAAAATTGAGGTTTCACCATGTTAAGCCGTTCAAATAATAGGTACATGAAGTTAGATAATATTTCTTCACATGATAAAACAATATCGAGTTAATTTGATTTTTAAATTCATAATCCATTTATTTCGGGGGGTCATTATAATGAAACTTAGCCTCTAAGTTATTTCCAACATGCATTTCAAATACTAATCGATTTGAAAATGTCCAATTTTCATGTCAAAATGGTGCATTTCCATAGGTGTTCCCTTTGGAAATTAACAAATTTGAGGTGAAAATTAGAAGTCTTTAAATGGGCTAATATTTGAAGTGTATGTTGGCAATGGCTAAAAATTGAGGTTTCACCATGTTAAGCCGTTCAAATAATAGGTACATGAAGTTAGATAATATTTCTTCACATGATAAAACAATATCGAGTTAATTTGATTTTTAAATTCATAATCCAATTATTTCAAGAGGTCATTATGATAAACCTTAGCCTCTAAGTTATTTCCAACATGCATGTCAACTACTGATCGATTTGAAAATTTGCAAATTTCATGTCAAAATGGTTCATTTCCATACGTGTTCCCTTTGGAAATTGACAAATTTGAGGTGAAAATTAGAACTTTTTAAATGGGCTAATATTTGACGTGTATGTTGGCAATGACTAAAAATTGAGGTTTCACCATGTTAAGCCCTTCAAATAATAGGTACATGAAGTTGGATAATATTTCTTCAAATGATAAAACAATATCGAGTTAATTTGATTTTTAAATTCATAATCCAATTATTTCAAGAGGTCATTATGATGAAACTTAGCCTCTAAGTTATTTCCAACATGCATGTGAAGTACTGATCGATTTGAAAATTTGCAATTTTCATGTAAAAATGGTTCATTTCCATACGTGTTCCCTTTGGAAATTGACATATTTGAGGTGAAAATTAGAAGTTTTTAAATGGGCTAATATTTGACGTGTATGTTGGCAATGACTAAAAATTGAGGTTTCACCATGTTAAGCCCTTCAAATAATAGGTACATGAAGTTAGATAATATTTCTTCACATGATAAAACAATATCGAGTTAATATGATTTTTAAATTCATAATCCAATTATTTCGGGGGTCATTATGATGAAACTTAGCTTTTAAGTTATTTCCAACATGCATGTGAAATACTAATCGATTTGAAAATTTGAAATTTTCATGTCAAAATGGTGCATTTCCATAGGTGTTCCCTTTGGAAATTAACAAATTTGAGGTGAAAATTAGAAGTCTTTAAATGGGCTAATATTTGAAGTGTATGTTGGCAATGGCTAAAAATTGAGGTTTCACCATGTTAAGCCGTTCAAATAATAGGTACATGAAGTTAGATAATATTTCTTCACATGATAAAACAATATCGAGTAAATTTGATTTTTAAATTCATACTCCATTTATTTCAGGGGGTCATTATAATGAAACTTAGCCTCTAAGTTATATGCAACATGCTTTCAAATACTAATCGATTTGAAAATGTCCAATTTTCATGTCAAAATGGTGCATTTCCATAGGTGTTCCCTTTGGAAATTAACAAATTTGAGGTGAAAATTAGAAGTCTTTAAATGGGCTAATATTTGAAGTGTATGTTGGCAATGGCTAAAAATTGAGGTTTCACCATGTTAAGCCGTTCAAATAATAGGTACATGAAGTTAGATAATATTTCTTCACATGATAAAACAATATCGAGTTAATATGATTTTTAAATTCATAATCCAATTATTTCAAGGGGTCATTATGATGAAACTTAGCCTCTAAGTTATTTCCAACATGCATGTCAAATACTCGATCGATTTGAAAATTTGCAAATTTCATGTCAAAATGGTTCATTTCCATACGTGTTCCCTTTGGAAATTGACAAATTTGAGGTGAAAATTAGAACTTTTTAAATGGGCTAATATTTGACGTGTATGTTGGCAATGACTAAAAATTGAGGTTTCACCATGTTAAGCCCTTCAAATAATAGGTACATGAAGTTGGATAATATTTCTTCAAATGATAAAACAATATCGAGTTAATTTGATTTTTAAATTCATAATCCAATTATTTCAAGAGGTCATTATGATGAAACTTAGCCTCTAAGTTATTTCCAACATGCATGTGAAGTACTGATCGATTTGAAAATTTGCAATTTTCATGTCAAAATGGTTCATTTCCATACGTGTTCCCTTTGGAAATTGACATATTTGAGGTGAAAATTAGAAGTTTTTAAATGGGCTAATATTTGACGTGTATGTTGGCAATGACTAAAAATTGAGGTTTCACCATGTTAAGCCCTTCAAATAATAGGTACATGAAGTTAGATAATATTTCTTCACATGATAAAACAATATCGAGTTAATATGATTTTTAAATTCATAATCCAATTATTTCAGGGGGTCATTATGATGAAACTTAGCTTTTAAGTTATTTCCAACATGCATGTGAAATACTAATCGATTTGAAAATTTGAAATTTTCATGTCAAAATGGTGCATTTCCATAGGTGTTCCCTTTGGAAATTAACAAATTTGAGGTGAAAATTAGAAGTCTTTAAATGGGCTAATATTTGAAGTGTATGTTGGCAATGGCTAAAAATTGAGGTTTCACCATGTTAAGCCGTTCAAATAATAGGTACATGAAGTTAGATAATATTTCTTCACATGATAAAACAATATCGAGTTAATTTGATTTTTAAATTCATAATCCAATTATTTCAGGGGGTCATTATGATGAAACTTAGCTTTTAAGTTATTTCCAACATGCATGTCAAATACTAATCGATTTGAAAATTTGCAATTTTCATGTCAAAATGGTGCATTTCCATAGGTGTTCCCTTTGGAAATTAACAAATTTGAGGTGAAAATTAGAAGTCTTTAAATGGGCTAATATTTGAAGTGTATGTTGGCAATGGCTAAAAATTGAGGTTTCACCATGTTAAGCCCTTCAAATAATAGGTACATGAAGTTAGATAATATTTCTTCACATGATAAAACAATATCGAGTTAATTTAATTTTTAAATTAATAATCCAATTATTTCAGGGGGTCATTATGATGAAACTTAGCCTCTAAGTTATTTCCAACATGCATGTCAAATACTGATCGATTTGAAAATTTGCAATTTTCATGTCAAAATGGTTCATTTCCATACGTGTTCCCTTTGGAAATTGACAAATTTGAGGTGAAAATTAGAAGTTTTTAAATGGGCTAATATTTGACGTGTATGTTGGCAATGACTAAAAATTGAGGTTTCACCATGTTAAGCCCTTCAAATAATAGGTACATGAAGTTAGATAATATTTCTTCACATGATAAAACAATATCGAGTTAATTTGATTTTTAAATTCATAATCCAATTATTT
>JAUJYP020000906.1:0-44233 GCA_030674075.2 Linum usitatissimum
CATCTATTTTCATTGACGTCTTCATGGTATTAAAGTTGATGTCCGCGTCTTTGTATGTCAAACAATAGGATCAAAAAATAATCATTATTCAAGTACTTCGTGTTTTTCGTTATGCTCTATCTTATTTTGCTTTATACGGTCTTGAGCTAGTCGGATCTTCACACGAAAGAGTCTCATGGAGTGCACGAGAATCCTACAAAAACACTAGGCTTGAGGTTAGAGCGAGAGAGAAGGAGAGTACATTTTTAAACAAGCTTGCTATCATCTAATCGATTCACCATTTATTTTGAGGAGTTGAACATTGAATTTATGAGCAGCTTTGAGGTGGAGAAGGCGTTGTGTAAATATGGATTTTTATCACTTCTCAAACCTATGGATTCCAAATACAAAGACTCTATAAAGACCAATCCAATTGTTTGAACAAAAAACTTCGATCATCGTCCCCGTCTATTTTGTTTGTCGTCTTCATGGTATTAAAGTTGATGTGTGTGTCTTGTATCGCAACCAATAGGATCAAAAAAATCATCATTATTCATGTACTTCGTGTTTTTCGTTATGGTCTATCGTATTTTGGTTTCTACGAGGCTTGCGCCAGCTGGATCTTCAAACGAAAGAGTCTCACGGAGTGCACGGAATCCTACAAAAAGACTAGGTTTAAGGTTAAAGCGAGAGAGATGGAGAGTACATTCTTAAACAAGCTTGCTATCATCTAATCAATTCACAATTTGTTTTGAGGAGTTGAACATTGACTTTTCGAGCAGTTTTGAGGTGGAGAAGGCGTTGTGAAAACATGGATTTTCATGATTTCTCAAACCTATGGATTCCAAATACAAAGACTCTATATAGACCACTCCAATTGTTTGAACCAAAAACTTCTATTATCGTCCCCATTTATTTTCATTGACGTCTTCATGGTATTCAAGTTGATGTCCGCGTCTTGTATGTCAAACAATAGGATCAAAAAATAATCATTATTCAAGTACTTCGTGTTTTTCGTTATGCTCTATCTTATTTTGCTTTCTACAGTCTTGAGCTAGCTGGATCTTCACACGAAAGAGTCTCATGGAGTGCACAGAATCCTACAAAAACACTAGGCTTGAGGTTAGAGCGAGAGAGACGGAGAGTACATTTTTAAACAAGCTTGCTATCATCTAATCGATTCACCATTTATTTTAAGGAGTTGAACATTGAATTTCTGAGCAGTTTTGAGGTGGAGAAGGCGTTGTGTAAATATGGATTTTTATCACTTCTCAAACCTATGGATTCCAAATACAAAGACTCTATAAAGACCAATCCAATTGTTTGAACAAAAAACTTCGACATTGTCCCCATCTATTTTGTTTGTCGTCTTCATGGTATTAAAGTTGATGTGTGTGTCTTGTATCTCAACCAATAGGATCAATAAATCATCATTATTCATGTACTTCGTGTTTTTCGTTATGGTCTATCGTATTTTGGTTTCTACTGTGCTTGAGCTAGCTGGATCTTCAAACGAAAGAGTCTCACGGAGTACAGAATCCTACAAAAAGACTAGGTTTAAGGTTAAAGCGAGAGAGATGGAGAGTACATTCTTAAACAAGCTTGCTATCATCTAATCAATTCACAATTTGTTTTGAGGAGTTGAACATTGACTTTCTGAGCAGTTTTGAGGTGGAGAAGGCGTTGTGAAAACATGGATTTTCATGATTTCTCAAACCTATGGATTCCAAATACAAAGACTCTATATAGACAACTCCAATTGTTTGAACCAAAAACTTCTATTATCGTCCCCATCTATTTTCATTGACGTCTTCATGGTATTAAAGTTGATGTCCGCGTCTTGTATGTCAAACAATAGGATCAAAAAATAATCATTATTCAAGTACTTCGTGTTTTTCGTTATGCTCTATCTTATTTTGCTTTCTACAGTCTTGAGCTAGCTGGATCTTCACACGAAAGAGTCTCATGGAGTGCACAGAATCCTACAAAAACACTAGGCTTGAGGTTAGTGCGAGAGAGAAGGAGAGTACATTTTTAAACAAGCTTGCTATCATCTAATCGATTCACCATTTATTTTGAGGAGTTGAACATTGAATTTCGAGCGGTTTTGAGGTGGAGAAGGCGTTGTGTAAATATGGATTTTTATCACTTCTCAAACCTATGGATTCCAAATACCAAGACTCTATAAAGACCAATCCAATTGTTTGAACAAAAAACTTCGATTACTCGTCCCCATCTATTTTGTTTGTCGTCTTCATGGTATTAAAGTTGATGTGTGTGTCTTGTATCGCAACCAATAGGATCAAAAAATCATCATTATTCATGTACTTCGTGTTTTTCGTTATGGTCTATCGTATTTTGGTTTCTACAGGCTTGAGCTAGCTGGATCTTCAAACGAAAGAGTCTCACGGAGTGCACAGAATACTACAAAAAGACTAGGTTTAAGGTTAAAGCGAGAGAGATGGAGAGTACATTCTTAAACAAGCTTGCTATCATCTAATCAATTCACAATTTGTTTTGAGGAGTTGAACATTGACTTTCTGAGCAGTTTTGAGGTGGAGAAGGCGTTGTGAAAACATGGATTTTCATGATTTCTCAAACCTATGGATTCCAAATACAACGACTCTATATAGACCACTCCAATTGTTTGAACCAAAAACTTCTATTATCGTCCCCATCTATTTTCATTGACGTCTTCATGGTATTCAAGTTGATGTCCGCGTCTTGTATGTCAAACAATAGGATCAAAAAATAATCATTATTCAAGTACTTCGTGTTTTTCGTTATGCTCTATCTTATTTTGGTTTCTACAGTCTTGAGCTAGCCGGATCTTCACACGAAAGAGTCTCATGGAGTGCACGAATCCTACAAAAACACTAGGCTTGAGGTTAGAGCGAGAGAGACGGAGAGTACATTTTTAAACAAGCTTGCTATCATCTAATCGATTCACCATTTATTTTAAGGAGTTGAACATTGAATTTCGAGCAGTTTTGAGGTGGAGAAGGCGTTGTGTAAATATGGATTTTTATCACTTCTCAAACCTATGGATTCAAAATACAAAGACTCTATAAAGACCAATCCAATTGTTTGAACAAAAAACTTCGATTATCGTCCCCATCTATTTTGTTTGTCGTCTTCATGGTATTAAAGTTGATGTGTGTGTCTTGTATCTCAACCAATAGGATCAATAAATCATCATTATTCATGTACTTCGTGTTTTTCGTTATGGTCTATCGTATTTTGGTTTCTACAGGCTTGAGCTAGCTGGATCTTCGAACGAAAGAGTCTCACGGAGTGCACAGAATCCTACAAAAAGACTAGGTTTAAGGTTAAAGCGAGAGAGATGGAGAGTACATTCTTAAACAAGCTTGCTATCATCTAATCAATTCACAATTTGTTTTGAGGAGTTGAACATTGACTTTTCGAGCAGCTTTTGAGGTGGAGAAGGCGTTGTGTAAACATGGATTTTCATGATCTCTCAAAACAATGGATTCCAAATACAAAGACTCTATATAGACCAGTCCAATTGTTTGAACCAAAAACTTCGATTATCTATCCAATCTATTTTCTTTATCGTCTTCATGGTATTAAAGTTGACATCCTCGTCTTGTATCTCAAACAATAGGATCAAAAAATCATCATTATTCATGTACTTCGTGTTTTTCGTTATGGTCTATCGTATTTTGGTTTCTACAGGCTTGAGCTAGCTGGATCTTCACACGAAAGAGTCTCACAGAGTGCACAGAATCCTACAAAAAGACTAGGTTTAAGGTTAGAGTGAGAGAGATGGAGAGTACATTCTTAAACAAGCTTGCTATCATCTAATCAATTCACAATCTATTTGGAGGAGTTGAATATTGAAGTTCTGAGCAATTTTGAGGTGGAGAAGGCGTTGCGTAAACATTGATTTTTATCACTTCTCAAACCTATGGATTCCAAATACTAAGACTCTATATAGTCCAGTCCAATTGTTTGAACCAAAAATTTCGATTATCGTCCCAATCTATTTTCTTTATTGTCTTCATGGTATTAAAGTTTATGTCCGCGTCTTGTATCTCAAACAATAGGATCAAAAAATAATCATTATTCAAGTACTTCCTGTTTTTCGTTATGCTCTATCTTATTTTGGTTTCTACAGTTTTGAGCTAGTTGGATCTTCACACGAAAGAGTCTCATGGAGTGCACAGAATCCTATAAAAACACTAGGTTTGAGGTTAGAGCGATAGAGATGGAGAGTACATTTTTAAAGAAGCTTGCTATCATCTAATCAATTCACAATTTATTTTAAGGAGTTGAACATTGAATTTCTGAGCAGTTTTGAGGTGGAGAAGGCGTTGTGTAAACATGGATTTTTATCACTTCTCAAACCTATGGATTCCAAATACAAAGACTCTATAAAGACCAATCCAATTGTTTGAACAAAAAACTTCGATCATCGTCCCCATCTATTTTGTTTTGTCATCTTCATGGTATTAAAGTTGATGTGTGTGTCTTGTATCTCAAACAATAGGATAAAAAAATCATCATTATTCATGTACTTTGTGTTTTTCGTTATGGTCTATCGTATTTTGGTTTCTACGTGCTTGAGCTAGCTGGATCTTCACACGAAAGAGTCTCACGGAGAGCACGAGAACCCTACAAAAAGACTAGGTTTAAGGTTAGAGTGAGAGAGATGGAGAGTACATTCTTAAACAAGCTTGCTATCATCTAATCAATTCACAATTTATTTTGAGGAGTTGAACATTGAATTTCGAGCGCTTTGAGGTGGAGAAGGCATTGTGTAAACATGGATTTTCATGATCTCTCAAAACTATGGATTCCAAATACAAAGACTCTATATAGACCAGTCCAATTGTTTGAACCAAAAACTTCAATTATCTATCCAATCTATTTTCTTTATCGTCTTCATGGTATTAAAGTTGACATCCTCGTCTTGTATCTCAAACAATAGGATAAAAAAATCATCATTATTCATGTACTTTGTGTTTTTCGTTATGGTCTATCGTATTTTGGTTTCTACAAGCTTGAGCTAGCCGGATCTTCACACGAAAGAGTCTCACGGAGAGCATGGAACCCTACAACAAGACTAGGTTTAAGGTTAGAGTGAGAGAGATGGAGAGTACATTCTTAAACAAGCTTGCTATCATCTAATCAATTCACAATTTATTTTGAGGAGTTGAACATTGAATTTCGAGCGCTTTTGAGGTGGAGAAGGCATTGTGTAAACATGGATTTTCATGATCTCTCAAAACTATGGATTCCAAATACAAAGACTCTATATAGACCACTCCAATTGTTTGAACCAAAAACTTCAATTATCTATCCAATCTATTTTCTTTATCGTCTTCATGGTATTAAAGTTGACATCCTCGTCTTGTATCTCAAACAATAGGATCAAAAAATCATCATTATTCATGTACTTCGTGTTTTTCGTTATGGTCTATCGTATTTTGGTTTCTACGGGCTTGAGCTAGCCGGATCTTCACACGAAAGAGTCTCACGAGAGTGCACAGAATCCTACAAAAAGACTAGGTTTAAGGTTAGAGTGAGAGAGATGGAGAGTACATTCTTAAACAAGCTTGCTATCATCTAATCAATTCATAATCTATTTGGAGGAGTTGAATATTGAAGTTCTGAGCAATTTTGAGGTGGAGAAGGCGTTGCGTAAACATTGATTTTTATCACTTCTCAAACCTATGGATTCCAAATACTAAGACTCTATATAGTCCAATCCAATTGTTTGAACCAAAAAATCCGATTATCGTCCCAATCTATTTTCTTTATCGTCTTCATGGTATTAAAGTTTATGTCCGCTTCTTGTATCTCAAACAATAGGATCAAAAAATAATCATTATTCAAGTACTTCGTGTTTTTCGTTATGCTCTATCTTATTTTGGTTTCTACAGTTTTGAGCTAGCTGGATCTTCACACGAAAGAGTCTCATGGAGTGCACAGAATCCTATAAAAACACTAGGTTTGAGGTTCGAGCGAGAGAGATGGAGAGTACATTTTTAAACAAGCTTGCTATCATCTAATCAATTCACAATTTATTTTAAGGAGTTTAACATTGAATTTTCGAGCGCTTTTGAGGTGGAGAAGGCGTTGTGTAAACATGGATTTTTATCACTTCGCAAACCTATGGATTCCAAATACAAAGACTCTATAAAGACCAATCCAATTGTTTGAACAAAAAAATTCTATTACCATCCCCATCTATTTTGTTTTGTCGTCTTCATGGTATTAAAGTTGATGTGTGTGTCTTCTATCTCAAACAATAGGATCAAAAAATCATCATTATTCATGTACTTCGTGTTTTTCGTTATGGTCTATCGTATTTTGGTTTCTACAGGCTTGAGCTAGCTGGATCTTCACACGAAAGAGTCTCACGGAGTGCACAGAATCCTACAAAAAGACTAGGTTTAAGGTTAGAGTGAGAGAGATGGAGAGTACATTCTTAAACAAGCTTGCTATCATCTAATCAATTCACAATTTATTTTGAGGAGTTGAACATTGAATTTCTGAGCAGTTTTGAGGTGGAGAAGGCATTTTGTAACCATGGATTTTCATGATCTCTCAAAACTATGGATTCCAAATACAAAGACTCTATATAGACCAGTCCAATTGTTTGAACCAAAAACTTCGATTATCGACCCAATCTATTTTCTTTATCGTCTTCATGGTATTAAAGTTGACATCCGCGTGTTGTATCTCAAACAATAGGATCAAAAAATAATCATTAATTCAAGTACTTCGTGTTTTTCGTTATGCTCTATCGTATTTTGCTTTCTACACTCTTGAGCTAGCTGGATCTTCACACGAAAGAGTCTCAAGGAGTGCACATAATTCTACAAAAACACTAGGTTTGAGGTTAGAGCGAGAGAGATTGAGAGTACATTCTTAAACAAGCTTGCTATCATCTAATCAATTCACAATTTATTTTGAGGAGTTGAATAATAAAGTTCGAGCGCTTTGAGGTGGAGAAGGCGTTGCGTAAACATGGATTTTTATCACTTCTCAAACCTATGGATTCCAAATAGTAAGACTTTATATAGTCCAGTCCAATTATTTGAACCAAAAACTTCGATTATCGTCCCAATCTATTTTCTTTATCGTCTTCATTGTATTAAAGTTTATGTCCGCGTCTTGTATCTCAAACAATAGGATCAAAAAATAATCATTATTCAAGTACTTCGTGTTTTTCGTTATGCTCTATCTTATTTTGGTTTCTACGGTTTTGAGCTAGCTGGATCTTCACACGAAAGAGTCTCATGGAGTGCATAGAATCCTACAAAAACACTAGGTTTGAGGTTCGAGCGAGAGAGATGGAGAGTACGTTTTTAAACAAGCTTGCTATCATCTAATCAATTAACAATTTATTTTAAGGAGTTGAACATTGAATTCCTGAGCAGTTTTGAGGTGGAGAAGGCGTTGTGTAAACATGGATTTTTATCACTTCTCAAACCTATGGATTCCAAATACTAAGACTCTATAAAGACCAATCCAATTGTTTGAAAAAAAAAAACTTCGATTACCGTCCCCATCTATTTTGTTTTGTCGTCTTCATGGTATTAAAGTTGATGTGTGTGTCTTGTATCTCAAACAATAGGATCAAAAAATAATCATTATTCATGTACTTCGTGTTTTTCGTTATGGTCTATCGTATTTTGGTTTCTACAAGCTTGAGCTAGCCGGATCTTCACACGAAAGAGTCTCACAGAGTGCACAGAATCCTACAAAAAGACTAGGTTTAAGGTTAGAGTGAGAGAGATGGAGAGTACATTCTTAAACAAGCTTGCTATCATCTAATCAATTCACAATTTATTTTGAGGAGTTGAACATTGAATTTCTGAGCAAGCTTTGAGGTGGAGAAGGCATTTTGTAAACATGGATTTTCATGATCTCTCAAAACTATGGATTCCAAATACAAAGACTCTATATAGACCGTCCAATTGTTTGAACCAAAAACTTCGATTATCGACCCAATCTATTTTCTTTATCGTCTTCATGGTATTAAAGTTGACATCCGCGTGTTGTATCTCAAACAATAGGATCAAAAAATAATCATTATTCAAGTACTTCGTGTTTTTCGTTATGCTCTATCGTATTTTGCTTTCTACACTCTTGAGCTAGCCGGATCTTCACACGAAAGAGTCTCAAGGAGTGCACATAATTCTACAAAAACACTAGGTTTGAGGTTAGAGCGAGAGAGATTTAGAGTACATTCTTAAACAAGCTTGCTATCATCTAATCAATTCACAATTTATTTTGAGGAGTTGAATATTGAAGTTCGAGCGTTTTGAGGTGGAGAAGGCGTTGCGTAAACATGGATTTTTATCACTTCTCAAACCTATGGATTCCAAATAGTAAGACTTTATATAGTCCATTCCAATTGTTTGAACCAAAAACTTCGATTATCGTCCCAATCTATTTTCTTTATCGTCTTCATTGTATTAAAGTTTATGTCCGCGTCTTGTATCTCAAACAATAGGATCAAAAAATAATCATTATTCAAGTACTTCGTGTTTTTCGTTATGCTCTATCTTATTTTGGTTTCTACAGTTTTGAGCTAGCTGGATCTTCACACGAAAGAGTCTCATGGAGTGCACAGAATCCTACAAAAACACTAGGTTTGAGGTTCGAGCGAGAGAGATGGAGAGTATGTTTTTAAACAAGCTTGCTATCATCTAATCAATTAACAATTTATTTTAAGGAGTTGAACATTGAATTTCCGAGCGCTTTTGAGGTGGAGAAGGCGTTGTGTAAACATGGATTTTTATCACTTCTCAAACCTATGGATTCCAAATACTAAGACTCTATAAAGACCAATCCAATTGTTTGAAAAAAAAAACTTCGATTACCGTCCCCATCTATTTTGTTTTGTCGTCTTCATGGTATTAAAGTTGATGTGTGTGTCTTGTATCTCAAACAATAGGATCAAAAAATAATCATTATTCATGTACTTCGTGTTTTTCGTTATGGTCTATCGTATTTTGGTTTCTACGAGCTTGAGCTAGCCGGATCTTCACACGAAAGAGTCTCACAGAGTGCACAGAATCCTACAAAAAGACTAGGTTTAAGGTTAGAGTGAGAGAGATGGAGAGTACATTCTTAAAGAAGCTTGCTATCATCTAATCAATTCATAATTTATTTTGAGGAGTTGAACATTGAATTTCTGAGCAGTTTTGAGGTGGAGAAGGCATTTTGTAAACATGGATTTTCATGATCTCTCAAAACTATGGATTCCAAATACAAAGACTCTATATAGACCAGTCCAATTGTTTGAACCAAAAACTTCGATTATCGACCCAATCTATTTTCTTTATCGTCTTCATGGTATTAAAGTTGACATCCGCGTGTTGTATCTCAAACAATAGGATCAAAAAATAATCATTATTCAAGTACTTCGTGTTTTTCGTTATGCTCTATCGTATTTTGCTTTCTACACTCTTGAGCTAGCCGGATCTTCACACGAAAGAGTCTCAACGAGTGCACATAATTCTACAAAAACACTAGGTTTGAGGTTAGAGCGAGAGAGATTGAGAGTACATTCTTAAACAAGCTTGCTATCATCTAATCAATTCACAATTTATTTTGAGGAGTTGAATATTGAAGTTCTGAAAGCGCTTTGAGGTGGAGAAGGCGTTGCGTAAACATGGATTTTTATCACTTCTAAAACCTATGGATTCCAAATAGTAAGACTTTATATAGTCCAGTCCAATTGTTTGAACCAAAAACTTCGATTATCGTCCCAATCTATTTTCTTTATCGTCTTCATTGTATTAAAGTTTATGTCCGCGTCTTGTATCTCAAACAATAGGATCAAAAAATAATCATTATTCAAGTACTTCGTGTTTTTCGTTATGCTCTATCTTATTTTGGTTTCTGCGTTTTGAGCTAGCCGGATCTTCACACGAAAGAGTCTCATGGAGTGCACAGAATCCTACAAAAACACTAGGTTTGAGGTTCGAGCGAGAGAGATGGAGAGTACGTTTTTAAACAAGCTTGCTATAATCTAATCAATTAACAATTTATTTTAAGGAGTTGAACATTGACTTTCTGAGCAGTTTTGAGGTGGAGAAGGCGTTGTGTAAACATGGATTTTTATCACTTCTCAAACCTATGGATTCCAAATACAAAGACTCTATAAAGACCAATCCAATTGTTTGAAAAAAAAACTTCGATTACCGTCCCCATCTATTTTGTTTTGTCGTCTTCATGGTATTAAAGTTGATGTGTATGTCTTGTATCTCAAACAATAGGATCAAAAAATAATCATTATTCATGTACTTCGTGTTTTTCGTTATGGTCTATTGTATTTTGGTTTCTACGAGCTTGAGCTAGCTGGATCTTCACACGAAAGAGTCTCACAGTGCACGAATCCTACAAAAAGACTAGGTTTAAGGTTAGAGTGAGAGAGATGGAGAGTACATTCTTAAACAAGCTTGTTATCATCTAATCAATTCACAATTTATTTTGAGGAGTTGAACATTGAATTTCTGAGCAGTTTTGAGGTGGAGAAGGCATTTTGTAAACATGGATTTTCATGATCTCTCAAAACTATGGATTCCAAATACAAAGACTCTATATAGACCAGTCCAATTGTTTGAACCAAAAACTTCGATTATCGACCCAATCTATTTTCTTTATCGTCTTCATGGTATTAAAGTTGACATCCGCGTGTTGTATCTCAAACAATAGGATCAAAAAATAATCATTATTCAAGCACTTCGTGTTTTTCGTTATGCTCTATCGTATTTTGCTTTCTACACTCTTGAGCTAGCTGGATCTTCACACGAAAGAGTCTCAAGGAGTGCACATAATTCTACAAAAACACTAGGTTTGAGGTTAGAGCGAGAGAGATTGAGAGTACATTATAAAACAAGCTTGCTATCATCTAATCAATTCACAATTTATTTTGAGGAGTTGAATATTGAAGTTCTGAGCAGTTTTGAGGTGGAGAAGGCGTTGCGTAAACATGGATTTTTATCACTTCTCAAACCTATGGATTCCAAATACTAAGACTTTATATAGTCCAGTCCAATTGTTTGAACCAAAAACTTCGATTATCGTCCCAATCTATTTTCTTTATCGTCTTCATTGTATTAAAGTTTATGTCCGCGTCTTGTATCTCAAACAATAGGATCAAAAAATAATCATTATTCAAGTACTTCGTGTTTTTCGTTATGCTCTATCTTATTTTGGTTTCTACGGTTTTGAGCTAGCCGGATCTTCACACGAAAGAGTCTCATGGAGTGCACAGAATCCTACAAAAACACTAGGTTTGAGGTTCGAGCGAGAGAGATGGAGAGTACGTTTTTAAACAAGCTTGCTATAATCTAATCAATTAACAATTTATTTTAAGGAGTTGAACATTGAATTTCTGAGCAGTTTTGAGGTGGAGAAGGCGTTGTGTAAACATGGATTTTTATCACTTCTCGAACCTATGGATTCCAAATACAAAGACTCTATAAAGACCAATCCAATTGTTTGAAAAAAAAACTTCGATTACCGTCCCCATCTATTTTGTTTTGTCGTCTTCATGGTATTAAAGTTGATGTGTATGTCTTGTATCTCAAACAATAGGATCAAAAAATAATCATTATTCATGTACTTCGTGTTTTTCGTTATGGTCTATTGTATTTTGGTTTCTACGGGCTTGAGCTAGCTGGATCTTCACACGAAAGAGTCTCCTCGGAGTGCACGAATCCTACAAAAAGACTAGGTTTAAGGTTAGAGTGAGAGAGATGGAGAGTACATTCTTAAACAAGCTTGTTATCATCTAATCAATTCACAATTTATTTTGAGGAGTTGAACATTGAATTTTCGAGCGCTTTGAGGTGGAGAAGGCATTTTGTAAACATGGATTTTCATGATCTCTCAAAACTATGGATTCCAAATACAAAGACGCTATATAGACCAGTCCAATTGTTTGAACCAAAAACTTCGATTATCGACCCAATCTATTTTCTTTATCGTCTTCATGGTATTAAAGTTGACATCCGCTTGTTGTATCTCAAACAATAGGATCAAAAAATAATCATTATTCAAGTACTTCGTGTTTTTCGTTATGCTCTATCGTATTTTGCTTTCTACACTCTTGAGCTAGCTGGATCTTCACACGAAAGAGTCTCAAGGAGTGCACATAATTCTACAAAAACACTAGGTTTGAGGTTAGAGCGAGAGAGATTGAGAGTACATTATAAAACAAGCTTGCTATCATCTAATCAATTCACAATTTATTTTGAGGAGTTGAATATTGAAGTTCGAGCAGTTTTGAGGTGGAGAAGGCGTTGCGTAAACATGGATTTTTATCACTTCTCAAACCTATGGATTCCAAATAGTAAGACTTTATATAGTCCAGTCCAATTATTTGAACCAAAAACTTCGATTATCGTCCCAATCTATTTTCTTTATCGTCTTCATTGTATTAAAGTTTATGTCCGCGTCTTGTATCTCAAACAATAGGATCAAAAAATAATCATTATTCAAGTACTTCGTGTTTTTCGTTATGCTCTATCTTATTTTGGTTTCTACAGTTTTGAGCTAGCTGGATCTTCACACGAAAGAGTCTCATGGAGTGCATAGAATCCTACAAAAACACTAGGTTTGAGATTCGAGCGAGAGAGATGGAGAGTACGTTTTTAAACAAGCTTGCTATCATCTAATCAATTAACAATTTATTTTAAGGAGTTGAACATTGAATTCCTGAGCAGTTTTGAGGTGGAGAAGGCGTTGTGTAAACATGGATTTTTATCACTTCTCAAACCTATGGATTCCAAATACTAAGACTCTATAAAGACCAATCCAATTGTTTGAAAAAAAAAACTTCGATTACCGTCCCCATCTATTTTGTTTTGTCGTCTTCATGGTATTAAAGTTGATGTGTGTGTCTTGTATCTCAAACAATAGGATCAAAAAATAATCATTATTCATGTACTTCGTGTTTTTCGTTATGGTCTATCGTATTTTGGTTTCTACAGGCTTGAGCTAGCTGGATCTTCACACGAAAGAGTCTCACAGAGTGCACGAATCCTACAAAAAGACTAGGTTTAAGGTTAGAGTGAGAGAGATGGAGAGTACATTCTTAAACAAGCTTGCTATCATCTAATCAATTCACAATTTATTTTGAGGAGTTGAACACCGAATTTCGAGCGCTTTTGAGGTGGAGAAGGCATTTTGTAAACATGGATTTTCATGATCTCTCAAAACTATGGATTCCAAATACAAAGACTCTATATAGACCAGTCCAATTGTTTGAACCAAAAACTTCGATTATCGACCCAATCTATTTTCTTTATCGTCTTCATGGTATTAAAGTTGACATCCGCGTGTTGTATCTCAAACAATAGGATCAAAAAATAATCATTATTCAAGTACTTCGTGTTTTTCGTTATGCTCTATCGTATTTTGCTTTCTACACTCTTGAGCTAGCTGGATCTTCACACGAAAGAGTCTCAAGGAGTGCACATAATTCTACAAAAACACTAGATTTGAGGTTAAAGCGAGAGAGATTGAGAGTACATTCTTAAACAAGCTTGCTATCATCTAATCAATTCACAATTTATTTTGAGGAGTTAAAAATTGAATTTCTGAGCAGTTTTGAGGTGGCGAAGGCATTGTGTAAACATGGATTTTCATGATCTCTCAAAGCTATGGATTCCAAATACAAAGACTCTATATAGACCAGTCCAATTGTTTGAACCAAAAACATCGATTATCATCCCAATCTATTTTCTTTATCCTCTTCATGGTATTAAAGTTGATGTCCGCGACTTGTATCTCTAACAATAGGATTAAAAAATAATCATTATTCAAGTACTTCGAGTTTTTCATTATGCTCTATTTTATTTTGGTTTCTACAGTCTTGAGCTTGCTGGATCTTCATACGAAAGAGTCTCACGGAGTGCACAGAATCATACAAAAATACTAGGTTTGAGGTTAGAGCGAGAGAGATGGAGAGTACATTCTTAAACAAGCTTGCTATCATCTAAACAATTCCTAATTTATTTTTAGGAGTTAAACATTGAATTTCTGAGCAGTTTTGAGGTGGAGAAGGCGTTGTGTAAACATGGATTTTCATCACTTCTCAAACCTATGGATTCCAAATACTAAGACTCTATAAAGACCAATCCAATTGTTTGAACAAAAAACTTCGATTATCGTCCCCATCTATTTTGTTTGTCGTCTTCATGGTATTAAAGTTGATGTGTGTGTCTTGTATCTCAAACAATAGGATCAAAAAATCATCATTATTCAAGTACTTCGTGTTTTTCGTTATGGTCTATCGTAATTTTGTTTCTACAGTCTTGAGCTAGCTGGATCTTCACACGAAAGAGTCTCACCGAGTGCACAGAATCCTACAAAAACACTAGGTTTGAGGTTAGAGCGAGAGAGATGGAGAGTACATTCTTAAACAAGCTTGTTATCATCTAATCAATTCACAATTTATTTTGAGGAGTTGAACATTGAATTTCCGAGCGTTTTGAGGTGGAGAAGGCATTGTGTAAACATGGATTTTCATGATCTCTCAAAGCTATGGATTCCAAATACAAAGAATCTATATAGACCAGCCCAATTGTTTGATCCAAAAACATTAATTATCGTCCCATCTATTTTGTTTGTCGTCTTCATGGAATTAAAGTTGATGTCCCCGTCTTGTATCTAAAACAATAGGTTCAATAAATCATCATTATTCAAGTACTTCGTGTTTTTCGTTATGCTCTATTGTATTTTGGTTTCTACAGTCTTGAGCTAGCTGGATCTTCACACGAAAGAGTCTCACGGAGTGTACGAATCCTACAAAAACACTAGGTTTGAGGTTAGAGCGAGAGAGATGGAGAGTACATTCTTAAACAAGCTTGCTATCATCTAATCAATTCACAATTTATTTTGAGGAGTTGAACATTGAATTTCTGAGCAGTTTTGAGGTGGAGAAGGTATTGTGTAAACATGGATTTTCATGATCTCTCAAAGCTATGGATTCCAAATACAAAGACTCTATATAGACCAATCCAATTGTTTGAACCAAAAACTTCGATTAACGTCCAAATCTATTTTCTTTATCGTCTTCATGGTATTAAAGTTGATGTCCGCGGCTTGTATCTCAAACAATAGGATCAAAAAATAAACATTATTCATGTACTTCGTGTTTTTCGTTATGCTCTATTGTATTTTGGTTTCTACAGTCTTTAGCTAGCTGGATCTTCACACGAAAGAGTCTCACGGAGTGCACAGAATCCTACAAAAACACTAGGTTTAAGGTTAGAGCGAGAGAGATGGAGAGTACATTCTTAAACAACCTTGTTATAATCTAATTAATTCATAATTTATTTTTGGGTAGTTGAACATTGAATTTTTAAGCAATATAGAGGTGGAGAAGGCATTGTGTAAACATGGATTTTCATGATTTCTAAAACCTACGGATTCCAAATACATAGACTGTATATAGACAAGTCCAATTGCTATCATCTAATCAATTCACAATTTATTTTGAGGAGTTGAACATTGAATTTTTAAGCAGTTTTGAGGTGGAGAAGGCATTGTGTAAACATGGATTTTCATGATCTCTCAAAGCTATGGATTCCAAATACAAAGACTCTATATAGACCAGTCCAATTGTTTGAACAAAAAACTTCGATTATCGACCCAATCTATTTTCTTTATCGTCTTCATTGTATTAAAGTTGACATCCGCGTCTTGTATCTCAAACAATAGGATCAAAAATTAATCATTATTCAAGTACTTCGTGTTTTTCGTTATGCTCTATAATATTTTGCTTTCTACACTCTTGAGCTAGCTGGATCTTCACACGAAAGAGTCTCAAGGAGTGCACAAAATTCTACAAAAACACTAGGTTTGAGGTTAGAGCGAGAGAGATGGAGAGTACATTCTTAAAAAAGCTTGGTATCATCTAATCAATTCACAATTTATTTTGAGGAGTTGAATATTGAAGTTCTGAGCAGTTTTGAGGTGGAGAAGGCGTTGTGTAAACATGGATTTTTATCACTTCTCAAACATATGGATTCCAAATACTAAGACTCTATAAAGACCAATCCAATTGTTTGAACAAAAAACTTCGATTACAGTCCCCATCTATTTTTTTTGTCGTCTTCATGGTATTAAAGTTGATGTGTGTGTCTTGTATCTCAAACAATAGGATCAAAAAATCATCATTATTCAAGTACTTCGTGTTTTTTGTTATGGTCTATCGTATTTTCGATTCTACAGTCTTGAGCTAGCTGGATCTTCACACGAAAGAGTCTCACGGAGTGCACAGAATACTACAAAAAGACTAGGTTTGAGGTTAGAGCAAGATAGATGGAGAGTACATTCTTAAACAAGCTTGCTATCATCTAATCAATTCATAATTTATTTTGAGGAGTTGAACATTGAATTTCTGAGCAGTTTTGAGGTGGAGAAGGCATTGTGTAAACATGGATTTTCATGATCTCTCAAAGCTATGGATTCCAAATACAAAGACTCTACATAGACCAATCCAATTGTTTGAACCAAAAACTTCGATTAACGTCCAAATCTATTATCTTTATCATCTTCATGGTATTAAAGTTGATGTCCGCGGCTTGTATCTGAAACAATAGGATCAAAAAATAAACATTATTCAAGTACTACGTGTTTTTCGTTATGCTCTATTGTATTTTGGTTTCTACAGTCTTGAGCTAGCTGGATCTTCACACGAAAGAGTCTCACGGAGTGCACAGAAACCTACAAAAACACTAGTTTTGAGGTTAGAGCGGGAGAGATGGAGAGTACATTCTTAAACAACCTTGCTATCATCTAATCAATTCACAATTTATTTTAAGGAGTTGAACATTGAATTTCTGAGCAATTTTGAGGTGGAGAAGGCATTGTGTAAACATGGATTTTTATCACTTCTCAAGCCTATGGATTCCAAATACTAAGACTCTATAAAGACCAATCCAATTGTTTGAACAAAAAACTACGATTACTGTCCCCATCTATTTTGTTTGTCGTCTTCATGGTATTAAAGTTGATGTGTGTGTCTTGTATCTCAAACAATAGGATCAAAAATCATCATTATTCAAGTACTACGTGTTTTTTGTTATGGTCTATCATATTTTCGATTCTACAGTCTTGAGCTAGCTGGATCTTCACACGAAAGAGTCTCACGGAGTGCACAGAATCCTACAAAAAGACTAGGTTTGAGGTTAGAGCAAGAGAGATGTAGAGTACATTCTTAAACAAGCTTGCTATCATCTAATCAATTCACAATTTATTTTGAGGAGTTAAACATTGAATTTCTGAGCAGTTTTGAGGTGGAGAAGACATTGCGTAAACATGGATTTTCATGATCTCTCAAACCTTGGATTCCAAATACAAAGACTCTATATAGACCAGTCCAATTGTTTAAACCAAAAACTTCGATTATCGTCCAAATCTAGTTTTTTTATCGTCTTCATGGTATTGAAGTTCATGTGTGCGTCTTTTATCTTAAACTATAGGATCAAAAATTAATCATTATTCAAGTACTTCGTGTTTTTCGTTATGCTCTGTAGTATTTTGGTTTCTACACTCTCGAGCTAGCTTGATCTTCACACGAAAGAGTCTCACGGAGTGCACAGAATCCTACAAATACACTAGGTTTAAGGTTAGAGCGAGAGAGATGGAGAGTACATTCTTAAACAAGCTTGTTATAATCTAATCAATTCACAATTTATTTTGAGGAGTTGAACATTGAATTTCTGAGAAGTTTTGAGGTGGAGAAGGCATTGTGTAAACATGGATTTTCATGATCTCTCAAAGCTATGGATTCCAAATACAAAGACTCTATATAGACCAGTCCAATTGTTTGAAAAAAAAACTTCAATTATCGACCCAATCTATTTTTTTATCGTCTTCATGGTATTAAAGTTGACATCCGCGTCTTGTATCTCAAACAATAGGATCAAAAAATAATCATTATTCAAGTACTTCGTGTTTTTCGTTATGCTCTATCGTATTTTGCTTTCTACACTCTTGAGCTAGCTGGATCTTCACACGAAAGAGTCTCATGGAGTGCACATAATTCTACAAAAACACTAGGTTTGAGGTTAGAGCGAGAGAGATGGAGAGTACATTCTTAAATAAGCTTGCTATCATCTAATCAATTCAAAATTTATTTTGAGGAGATGAATATTGAAGTTCTGAGCAGTTTTGAGGTGGAGAAGGCGTTGCGTAAACATGGAATTTTATTACTTCTCAAACATATGGATTCCAAATACTAAGACTCTAGATAGTCCAGTCCAATTGTTTGAACCAAAAACTTCGATTATCGTCCCATTCTATATTCTTTATCGTCTTCATGGTATTAAAGTTTATGTCTGCGTCTTGTATCTCAAACAATAGGATAAAAAAATAATGATTATTCAAGGACTATGTGTTTTTCGTTATGGTCTATCGTATTTTGGTTTCTACAGTCTTGAGCTAGGTGGATGTTCACACGAAAGAGTCTCACGGAGTGCACAGAATCCTACAAAAAGACTAGGTTTGAGGTTAGAGCGAGAGTGATGGAGAGTACATTCTTAAACAAGCTTGCTATCATCTAATCAATTCCTAATTTATTTTGAGGAGTTGAACATTGAATTTCGAGAAGTTTTGAGGTGGAGAAGGCATTGTGTAAACATGGATTTTCATGATCTCTCAAAGCTATGGATTCCAAATACAAAGACTCTATATAGACCGGTCCAATTGTTTGAACCAAAAACTTCGATTATCGACCCAATCTATTTTCTTTATCGTCTTCATGGTATTAAAGTTGACATCCGCGTCTTGTATCTCAAATAATAGGATAAAAAAATAATAATAATTCAAGTACTTCGTGTTTTTCGTTATGCTCTATCGTATTTTGCTTTCTACACTCTTGAGCTAGCTGGATCTTCACACGAAAGAGTCTCAAGGAGTGCACATAATTCTACAAAAACACTAGGTTTGAGGTTAGAGCGAGAGACATGGAGAGTACATTCTTAAACAAGCTTGCTATCATCTAATCAATTCACAATTTATTTTGAGGAGTTGAATATCGAAGTTCTGAGCAGTTTTGAGGTGGAGAAGGCGTTGCGTAAACATGGAATTTTATCACTTCTCAAACCTATGGATTCCAAATACTAAGACTCTAGATAGTCCAGATCCAACCGTTTGAACCAAAAACTTCGATTATCGTCCCAATCTATATTCTTTATCGTCTTCATGGTATTAAAGTTTATGTCTGCGTCTTGTATCTCGAACAATAGGATAAAAAAATAATCATTATTCAAGTACTTCGTGTTTTTCGTTATGGTCTATCGGATTTTGGTTTCTACGGTCTTGAGCTAATGGATCTTCACACGAAAGAGTCTCACGAGTGCGAGAATCCTACAAAAAGACTAGGTTTGAGGTTAGAGCGAGAGCGATGGAGAGTAAATTCTTAAACAAGCTTGCTATCATCTAATCAATTCCTAATTGATATTGAGGAGTTGAACATTGAATTTCTGAGCAGTTTTCAGGTGGAGAAGGCATTGTGTAAACATGGATTTTCATGATCTCTCAAAGCTATGGATTCCAAATACAAAGACTCTATATAGACCAGTCCAATTGTTTGAACCAAAAACTTCGATTATCGACCCAATCTATTTTCTTTATCGTCTTCATGGTATTAAAGTTGACATCCGCGTCTTGTATCTCAAACAATAGGATCAAAAAATAATCATTATTCAAGTACTTCGTGTTTTTCGTTATGCTCTATCGTATTTTGCTTTCTACACTCTTGAGCTAGCTGGATCTTCACACGAAAGAGTGTCAAGGAATGCACATAATTCTACAAAAACACTAGGTTTGAGGTTAGAGCGAGAGAGATGGAGAGTACCTTCTTAAACAAGCTTGCTATCATCTAATCAATTCACAATTTATTTTGAGGAGTTGAATATCGAAGTTCGAGCGCTTTTGAGGTGGAGAAGACGTTGCGTAAACATGGAATTTTATCACTTCTCAAACCTATGGATTCCAAATACTAAGACTCTAGATAGTCCAGTCCAATTGTTTGAACCAAAAACTTCGATTATCGTCCCAATCTATATTCTTTATCGTCTTCATGGTATTAAAGTTTATGTACGCGTCTTGTATCTCAAACAATAGGATAAAAAAATAATCATTATTCAAGTACTTCGTGTTTTTCGTTATGGTCTATCGTATTTTGGTTTCTACGGTCTTGAGCTAGCTGGATCTTCACACGAAAGAGTCTCACGGAGTGCACAGAATCCTACAAAAAGACTAGGTTTGAGGTTAGAGCGAGAGCGATGGAGAATACATTCTTAAACAAGCTTGCTATCATCTAATCAATTCCTAATTTATTTTGAGGAGTTGAACATTGAATTTCTGAGCAGTTTTGAGGTGGAGAAGGCATTGTGTAAACATGGATTTTCATGATCTCTCAAAGCTATGGATTCCAAATACAAAGACTCTATATAGACTAGTCCAGTTGTTTGAACCAAAAACTTCGATTATCGACCCAATCTATTTTCTTTATCATCTTCATGGTATTAAAGTTGACATCCGCGTCTTGTATCTCAAACAATAGGATCAAAAAATAATCATTATTCAAGTACTTCGTGTTTTTCTTTATGCTCTATCGTATTTTGCTTTCTACACTCTTGAGCTAGATTTGGATCTTCACACGAAAGAGTCTCAAGGACTGCCCATAATTCTACAAAAACACTAGGTTTGAGGTTAGAGCGAGAGAGATGGAGAGTACATTCTTAAACAAGCTTGCTATCATCTAATCAATTCACAATTTATTTTGAGGAGTTGAATATCGAAGTTCTGAGCAATTTTGAGGTGGAGAAGGCGTTGCGTAAACATGGAATTTTATCACTTCTCAAACCTATGGATTCCAAATACTAAGACTCTAGATAGTCCAGTCCAATTGTTTGAACCGAAAACTTCGATTATCGTCCCAATCTATATTCTTTATCGTCTTCATGGTATTAAAGTTGACATCCGCGTCTTGTATCTCAAACAATAGGATAAAAAAATAATCATTATTCAAGTACTTCGTGTTTTTCGTTATGGTCTATCGGATTTTGATTTCTACGATCTTGAGCTAGTTGGATCTTCACACAAAAGAGTCTCACGGAGTGCACAGAATCCTACAAAAAGACTAGGTTTGAGGTTAGAGCGAGAGCGATGGAGAGTACATTCTTAAACAAGCTTGCTATCATCTAATCAATTCCTAATTTATTTTGAGGAGTTGAACATTGAATTTCGAGCAAGTTTTGAGGTGGAGAAGGCATTGTGTAAACATGGATTTTCATGATCTCTCAAAGCTATGGATTCCAAATACAAAGACTCTATATAGACCAGTCCAATTGTTTGAACCAAAAACTTCGATTATCGACCCAATCTATTTTCTTTATCGTCTTCATGGTATTAAAGTTGACATCCGCATCTTGTATCTCAAACAATAGGATCAAAAAATAATCATTATTCAAGTACTTCGTGTTTTTCGTAATGCTCTATCGTATTTTGCTTTCTACACTCTTGAGCTAGCTGGATCTTCACACGAAAGAGTCTCAAGGAGTGCCCATAATTCTACAAAAACACTAGGTTTGAGGTTAGAGCGAGAGAGATGGAGAGTACATTCTTAAACAAGCTTGCTATCATCTAATCAATTCACAATTTATTTTGAGGAGTTGAATATCGAAGTTCGAGCAATTTTGAGGTGGAGAAGGCGTTGCGTAAACATGGAATTTTATCACTTCTCAAACCTATGGATTCCAAATACTAAGACTCTAGATAGTCCGGTCAATTGTTTGAACCGAAAACTTCGATTATCGTCCCAATCAATATTCTTTATCGTCTTCATGGTATTAAAGTTGACATCCGCGTCTTGTATCTCAAACAATAGGATAAAAAAATAATCATTATTCAAGTACTTCGTGTTTTTCGTTATGGTCTATCGGATTTTGATTTCTACGGTCTTGAGCTAGCCGGATCTTCACACGAAAGAGTCTCACGGAGTGCACGGAATCCTACAAAAAGACTAGGTTTGAGGTTAGAGCGAGAGCGATGGAGAGTACATTCTTAAACAAGCTTGCTATCATCTAATCAATTCCTAATTTATTTTGAGGAGTTGAACATTGAATTTTCGAGCGCTTTGAGGTGGAGAAGGCATTGTGTAAACATGGATTTTCATGATCTCTCAAAGCTATGGATTCCAAATACAAAGACTCTATATAGACTACCCAATTGTTTGAACCAAAAACTTCGATTATCGACCCAATCTATTTTCTTTATCGTCTTCATGGTATTAAAGTTGACATCCGCGTCTTGTATCTCAAACAATAGGATCAAAAAATAATCATTATTCAAGTACTTCGTGTTTTTCGTTATGCTCTATCATATTTTGCTTTCTACACTCTTGAGCTAGCTGGATCTTCACACGAAAGAGTCTCAAGGAGTGCACATAATTCTACAAAAACACTAGGTTTGAGGTTAGAGCGAGAGAGATGGAGAGTACATTCTTAAACAAGCTTGCTATCATCTAATCAATTCACAATTTATTTTGAGGAGTTGAATATCGAAGTTCGAGCAGCTTTGAGGTGGAGAAGGCGTTGCGTAAACATGGAATTTTATCACTTCTCAAACCTATGGATTCCAAATACTAAGACTCTAGATAGTCCAAGTCAATTGTTTGAACCGAAAAGTTCGATTATCGTCCCAATCTATATTCTTTATCGTCTTCATGGTATTAAAGTTTATGTACGCGTCTTGTATCTCAAACAATAGGATAAAAAAATAATCATTATTCAAGTACTTCGTGTTTTTCGTTATGGTCTATCGAATTTTGGTTTCTACAATCTTGAGCTAGCTGGATCTTCACACGAAAGAGTCTCACGGAGTGCACAGAATCCTACAAAAAGACTAGGTTTGAGGTTAGAGCGAGAGCGATGGAGAGTACATTCTTAAACAAGCTTGCTATCATCTAATCAATTCCTAATTTATTTTGAGGAGTTGAACATTGAATTTCTGAGCAGTTTTGAGGTGGAGAAGGCATTGTGTAAACATGGATTTTCATGATCTCTCAAAGCTATGGATTCCAAATACAAAGACTCTATATAGACCAGTCCAATTGTTTGAACCAAAAACTTCGATTATCGACCCAATCTATTTTCTTTATCGTCTTCATGGTATTAAAGTTGACATCCGCATCTTGTATCTCAAACAATAGGATCAAAAAATAATCATTATTCAAGTACTTCGTGTTTTTCGTAATGCTCTATCGTATTTTGCTTTCTACACTCTTGAGCTAGCCGGATCTTCACACGAAAGAGTCTCAAGGAGTGCCCATAATTCTACAAAAACACTAGGTTTGAGGTTAGAGCGAGAGAGATGGAGAGTACATTCTTAAACAAGCTTGCTATCATCTAATCAATTCACAATTTATTTTGAGGAGTTGAATATCGAAGTTCGAGCAATTTTGAGGTGGAGAAGGCGTTGCGTAAACATGGAATTTTATCACTTCTCAAACCTATGGATTCCAAATACTAAGACTCTAGATAGTCCGGTCAATTGTTTGAACCGAAAACTTCGATTATCGTCCCAATCTATATTCTTTATCGTCTTCATGGTATTAAATTTGACATCCGCGTCTTGTATCTCAAACAATAGGATAAAAAAATAATCATTATTCAAGTACTTCGTGTTTTTCGTTATGGTCTATCGGATTTTGATTTCTACGGTCTTGAGCTAGCTGGATCTTCACACGAAAGAGTCTCACGGAGTGCACAGAATCCTACAAAAAGACTAGGTTTGAGGTTAGAGCGAGAGCGATGGAGAGTACATTCTTAAACAAGCTTGCTATCATCTAATCAATTCCTAATTTATTTTGAGGAGTTGAACATTGAATTTCCGAGCAGCTTTGAGGTGGAGAAGGCATTGTGTAAACATGGATTTTCATGATCTCTCAAAGCTATGGATTCCAAATACAAAGACTCTATATAGACCGGTCCAATTGTTTGAACCAAAAACTTCGATTATCGACCCAATCTATTTTCTTTATCGTCTTCATGGTATTAAAGTTGACATCCGCGTCTTGTATCTCAAACAATAGGATCAAAAAATAATCATTATTCAAGTACTTCGTGTTTTTCGTTATGCTCTATCGTATTTTGCTTTCTACACTCTTGAGCTAGCCGGATCTTCACACGAAAGAGTCTCAAGGAGTGCACATAATTCTACAAAAACACTAGGTTTGAGGTTAGAGCGAGAGAGATGGAGAGTACATTCTTAAACAAGCTTGCTATCATCTAATCAATTCACAATTTATTTTGAGGAGTTGAATATCGAAGTTCTGAGCAGTTTTGAGGTGGAGAAGGCGTTGCGTAAACATGGAATTTTATCACTTCTCAAACCTATGGATTCCAAATACTAAGACTCTAGATAGTCCAGTCCAATTGTTTGAACCGAAAAGTTCGATTATCGTCCCAATCTATATTCTTTATCGTCTTCATGGTATTAAAGTTTATGTCTGCGTCTTGTATCTCAAACAATAGGATAAAAAAATAATCATTATTCAAGTACTTCGTGTTTTTCGTTATGGTCTATCGGATTTTGGTTTCTACAATCTTGAGCTAGCTGGATCTTCACACGAAAGAGTCTCACGGAGTGCACAGAATCCTACAAAAAGACTAGGTTTGAGGTTAGAGCGAGAGCGATGGAGAGTACATTCTTAAACAAGCTTGCTATCATCTAATCAATTCCTAATTTATTTTGAGGAGTTGAACATTGAATTTTCGAGCAGTTTTGAGGTGGAGAAGGCATTGTGTAAACATGGATTTTCATGATCTCTCAAAGCTATGGATTCCAAATACAAAGACTCTATATAGACCAGTCCAATTGTTTGAACCAAAAACTTCGATTATCGACCCAATCTATTTTCTTTATCGTCTTCATGGTATTAAAGTTGACATCCGCGTCTTGTATCTCAAACAATAGCATCAAAAAATAATCATTATTCAAGTACTTCGTGTTTTTCGTTATGCTCTATCGTATTTTGCTTTCTACACTCTTGAGCTAGCTGGATCTTCACACGAAAGAGTCTCAAGGAGTGCACATAATTCTACAAAAACACTAGGTTTGAGGTTAGAGCGAGAGAGATGGAGAGTACATTCTTAAACAAGCTTGCTATCATCTAATCAATTCACAATTTATTTTGAGGAGTTGAATATCGAAGTTCTGAGCAGTTTTGAGGTGGAGAAGGCGTTGCGTAAACATGGAATTTTATCACTTCTCAAACCTATGGATTCCAAATACTAAGACTCTAGATAGTCCAGTCCAATTGTTTGAACCAAAAACTTCGATTATCGTCCCAATCTATATTCTTTATCGTCTTCATGGTATTAAAGTTTATGTACGCGTCTTGTATCTCAAACAATAGGATAAAAAAATAATCATTATTCAAGTACTTCGTGTTTTTCGTTATGGTCTATCGTATTTTGGTTTCTACGATCTTGAGCTAGCTGGATCTTCACACGAAAGAGTCTCACGGAGTGCACAGAATCCTACCAAAAGAGTAGGTTTGAGGTTAGAGGGAGAGCGATGGAGAGTACATTCTTAAACAAGCTTGCTATCATCTAATCAATTCCTAATTTATTTTGAGGAGTTGAATATTGAAGTTTCGAGCGCTTTGAGGTGGAGAAGGCATTGCGTAAACATGGAATTTTATCACTTCTCAAACCTATGGATTCCAAATACTAAGACTCTAGATAGTCCAGTCCAATTGTTTGAACCGAAAACTTCGATTATCGTCCCAATCTATATTCTTTATCGTCTTCATGGTATTAAAGTTTATGTACGCGTCTTGTATCTCAAACAATAGGATAAAAAAATAATCATTATTCAAGTACTTCGTGTTTTTCGTTATGGTCTATCGTATTTTTGTTTCTACGGTCTTGAGCTAGTTGGATCTTCACACGAAAGAGTCTCACGGAGTGCAATGGAATCCAACAAAAAGACTAGGTTTGAGGTTAGAGCGAGAGCGATGGAGAGTACATTCGTAAACAAGCTTGCTATCATCTAATCAATTCCTAATTTCTTTTGAGGAGTTGAACATTGAATTTTCGAGAAGTTTTGAGGTGGAGAAGGCATTGTGTAAACATGGATTTTCATGATCTCTCAAAGCTATGGATTCCAAATACAAAGACTCTATATAGACCAGTCCAATTGTTTGAACCAAAAACTTTGATTATCGACCCAATCTATTTTCTTTATCGTCTTCATGGTATTAAAGTTGACATCCGCGTCTTGTATCTCAAACAATAGGATAAAAAAATAATCATTATTCAAGTACTTCGTGTTTTTCGTTATGCTCTATCGTATTTTGCTTTCTACACTCTTGAGCTAGCTGGATCTTCACACGAAAGAGTCTCAAGGAGTGCACATAATTCTACAAAAACACTAGGTTTGAGGTTAAAGCGAGAGAGATGGAGAGTACATTCTTAAACAAGCTTGCTATCATCTAATCAATTCACAATTTATTTTGAGGAGTTGAATATTGAAGTTCTGAGCAGTTTTGAGGTGGAGAAGGCATTGCGTAAACATGGAATTTTATCACTTCTCAAACCTATGGATTCCAAATACTAAGACTCTAGATAGTCCGGTCAATTGTTTGAACCGAAAACTTCGATTATCGTCCCAATTTATATTCTTTATCGTCTTCATGGTATTAAAGTTTATGTACGCGTCTTGTATCTCAAACAATAGGATAAAAAAATAATCATTATTCAAGTACTTCGTGTTTTTCGTTATGGTCTATCGTATTTTGGTTTCTACGGTCTTGAGCTATTTGGATCTTCACACGAAAGAGTCTCACGGAGTGCACAGAATCCTACAAAAAGACTAGGTTTGAGGTTAGAGCGAGAGCGATGGAGAGTACATTCTTAAACAAGCTTGCTATCATCTAATCAATTCCTAATTTATTTTGAGGAGTTGAATATTGAAGTTCTGAGCAGTTTTGAGGTGGAGAAGGCATTGCGTAAACATGGAATTTTATCACTTCTCAAACCTATGGATTCCAAATACTAAGACTCTAGATAGTCCAGTCCAATTGTTTGAACCGAAAACTTCGATTATCGTCCCAATCTATATTCTTTATCGTCTTCATGGTATTAAAGTTTATGTACGCGTCTTGTATCTCAAACAATAGGATAAAAAAATAATCATTATTCAAGTACTTCGTGTTTTTCGTTATGGTCTATCGTATTTTGGTTTCTACGGTCTTGAGCTAGCTGGATCTTCACACGAAAGAGTCTCACGGAGTGCACGGAATCCTACAAAAAGACTAGGTTTGAGGTTAGAGCGAGAGCGATGGAGAGTACATTCTTAAACAAGCTTGCTATCATCTAATCAATTCCTAATTTATTTTGAGGAGTTGAACATTGAATTTCGAGAAGTTTTGAGGTGGAGAAGGCATTGTGTAAACATGGATTTTCATGATCTCTCAAAGCTATGGATTCCAAATACACGGACTCTATATAGACCAGTCCAATTGTTTGAACCAAAAACTTCGATTATCGACCCAATCTATTTTCTTTATCGTCTTCATGGTATTAAAGTTGACATCCGCGTCTTGTATCTCAAACAATAGGATAAAAAATTAATCATTATTCAAGTACTTCGTGTTTTTCGTTATGCTCTATCGTATTTTGCTTTCTACACTCTTGAGCTAGTTGGATCTTCACACGAAAGAGTCTCAAGGAGTGCACATAATTCTACAAAAACACTAGGTTTGAGGTTAAAGCGAGAGAGATGGAGAGTACATTCTTAAACAAGCTTGCTATCATCTAATCAATTCACAATTTATTTTGAGGAGTTGAATATTGAAGTTCTGAGCAGTTTTGAGGTGGAGAAGGCATTGCGTAAACATGGAATTTTATCACTTCTCAAACGTATGGATTCCAAATACTAAGACTCTAGATAGTCCGGTCAATTGTTTGAACCGAAAACTTCGATTATCGTCCCAATCTATATTCTTTATCGTCTTCATGGTATTAAAGTTTATGTCTGCGTCTTGTATCTCAAACAATAGGATAAAAAAATAATCATTATTCAAGTACTTCGTGTTTTTCGTTATGGTCTATCGTATTTTGGTTTCTACAGTCTTGAGCTAGCTGGATCTTCACACGAAAGAGTCTCACGGAGTGCACAGAATCCTACAAAAAGACTAGGTTTGAGGTTAGAGCGAGAGCGATGGAGAGTACATTCTTAAACAAGCTTGCTATCATCTAATCAATTCCTAATTTATTTTGAGGAGTTGAATATTGAAGTTCGAGCGAGTTTTGAGGTGGAGAAGGCATTGCGTAAACATGGAATTTTATCACTTCTCAAACCTATGGATTCCAAATACTAAGACTCTAGATAGTCCAGTCCAATTGTTTGAACCGAAAACTTCGATTATCGTCCCAATCTATATTCTTTATCGTCTTCATGGTATTAAAGTTTATGTACGCGTCTTGTATCTCAAACAATAGGATAAAAAAATAATCATTATTCAAGTACTTCGTGTTTTTCGTTATGGTCTATCGTATTTTGGTTTCTACGGTCTTGAGCTAGCTGGATCTTCACACGAAAGAGTCTCACGGAGTGCACGGAATCCTACAAAAAGACTAGGTTTGAGGTTAGAGCGAGAGCGATGGAGAGTACATTCTTAAACAAGCTTGCTATCATCTAATCAATTCCTAATTTATTTTGAGGAGTTAAATATTGAAGTTCTGAGCAGTTTTGAGGTGGAGAAGGCATTGCGTAAACATGGAATTTTATCACTTCTCAAACCTATGGATTCCAAATACTAAGACTCTAGATAGTCCAGTCCAATTGTTTGAACCGAAAACTTCGATTATCGTCCCAATCTATATTCTTTATCGTCTTCATGGTATTAAAGTTTATGTACGCGTCTTGTATCTCAAACAATAGGATAAAAAAATAATCATTATTCAAGTACTTCGTGTTTTTCGTTATGGTCTATCGTATTTTGGTTTCTACGGTCTTGAGCTAGCTGGATCTTCACACGAAAGAGTCTCACGGAGTGCACGAGAATCCTACAAAAAGACTAGGTTTGAGGTTAGAGCGAGAGCGATGGAGAGTACATTCTTAAACAAGCTTGCTATCATCTAATCAATTCCTAATTTATTTTGAGGAGTTGAACATTGAATTTCTCGAGAAGTTTTGAGGTGGAGAAGGCATTGTGTAAACATGGATTTTCATGATCTCTCAAAGCTATGGATTCCAAATACACGGACTCTATATAGACCGGTCCAATTGTTTGAACCAAAAACTTCGATTATCGACCCAATCTATTTTCTTTATCGTCTTCATGGTATTAAAGTTGACATCCGCGTCTTGTATCTCAAACAATAGGATAAAAAAATAATCATTATTCAAGTACTTCGTGTTTTTCGTTATGCTCTATCGTATTTTGCTTTCTACACTCTTGAGCTAGCCGGATCTTCACACGAAAGAGTCTCAAGGAGTGCACATAATTCTACAAAAACACTAGGTTTGAGGTTAAAGCGAGAGAGATGGAGAGTACATTCTTAAACAAGCTTGCTATCATCTAATCAATTCACAATTTATTTTGAGGAGTTGAATATTGAAGTTCTGAGCAGTTTTGAGGTGGAGAAGGCATTGCGTAAACATGGAATTTTATCACTTCTCAAACGTATGGATTCCAAATACTAAGACTCTAGATAGTCCAGTCCAATTGTTTGAACCGAAAACTTCGATTATCGTCCCAATCTATATTCTTTATCGTCTTCATGGTATTAAAGTTTATGTACGCGTCTTGTATCTCAAACAATAGGATAAAAAAATAATCATTATTCAAGTACTTCGTGTTTTTCGTTATGGTCTATCGTATTTTGGTTTCTACGGTCTTGAGCTAGCTGGATCTTCACACGAAAGAGTCTCACGGAGTGCACAGAATCCTACAAAAAGACTAGGTTTGAGGTTAGAGCGAGAGCGATGGAGAGTACATTCTTAAACAAGCTTGCTATCATCTAATCAATTCCTAATTTATTTTGAGGAGTTGAATATTGAAGTTCTGAGCAGTTTTGAGGTGGAGAAGGCATTGCGTAAACATGGAATTTTATCACTTCTCAAACCTATGGATTCCAAATACTAAGACTCTAGATAGTCCAGTCCAATTGTTTGAACCGAAAACTTCGATTATCGTCCCAATCTATATTCTTTATCGTCTTCATGGTATTAAAGTTTATGTCTGCGTCTTGTATCTCAAACAATAGGATAAAAAAATAATCATTATTCAAGTACTTCGTGTTTTTCGTTATGGTCTATCGTATTTTGGTTTCTACAGTCTTGAGCTAGCTGGATCTTCACACGAAAGAGTCTCACGGAGTGCACAGAATCCTACAAAAAGACTAGGTTTGAGGTTAGAGCGAGAGCGATGGAGAGTACTTTCTTAAACAAGCTTGCTATCATCTAATCAATTCCTAATTTATTTTGAGGAGTTGAACATTGAATTTCTGAGAAGTTTTGAGGTGGAGAAGGCATTGCGTAAACATGGAATTTTATCACTTCTCAAACGTATGGATTCCAAATACTAAGACTCTAGATAGTCCAGTCCAATTGTTTGAACCGAAAACTTCGATTATCGTCCCAATCTATATTCTTTATCGTCTTCATGGTATTAAAGTTTATGTACGCGTCTTGTATCTCAAACAATAGGATAAAAAAATAATCATTATTCAAGTACTTCGTGTTTTTCGTTATGGTCTATCGTATTTTGGTTTCTACAGTCTTGAGCTAGTTGGATCTTCACACGAAAGAGTCTCACGGAGTGCAGAATCCTACAAAAAGACTAGGTTTGAGGTTAGAGCGAGAGCGATGGAGAGTACTTTCTTAAACAAGCTTGCTATCATCTAATCAATTCCTAATTTATTTTGAGGAGTTGAACATTGAATTTCTGAGAAGTTTTGAAGTGGAGAAGGCATTGTGTAAACATGGATTATCATGATCTCTCAAAGCTATGGATTCCAAATACACAGACTCTATATAGACCAATCCAATTGTTTGAACCAAAAACTTCGATTATCGACCCAATCTATTTTCTTTATCGTCTTCATGGTATTAAAGTTGACATCCGCGTCTTGTATCTCAAACAATAGGATAAAAAAATAATCATTATTCAAGTACTTCGTGTTTTTCGTTATGCTCTATCGTATTTTGCTTTCTACACTCTTGAGCTAGCTGGATCTTCACACGAAAGAGTCTCAAGGAGTGCACATAATTCTATAAAAACACTAGGTTTGAGGTTAGAGTGAGAGAGATGGAGAGTACATTCTTAAAAAAGCTTGCTATCATCTAATCAATTCAAAATTTATTTTGAGGAATTGAATATTGAATTTCTGAGCAGTTTTGAGGTGGAGAAGGCATTGTGTAAACATGGATTTTCATAATCCCTCAAAGCTATCGATTCCAAATTCAAAGACTCTACATAGACCAATCCAATTGTTTGAACCAAAAACTTCGATTAATGTCCAAATCTATTTTCTTTATCGTCTTCATGGTATTAAAGTTGATGTGTGTGTCTTGTATCTCAAACAATAGGATCAAAAAATAAACATTATTCAAGTACTTCGTGTTTTTCGTTATGCTCTATTGTGTTTTCGTTTCTATAGTCTTGAGCTAGCTGGATCTTCACACGAAAGAGTCTCACGGAGTGCACAGAATCCTACAAAAAGACTAGGTTTGAGGTTAGAGCGAGAGCGATGGAGAGTACATTCTTAAACAAGCTTGCTATCATCTAATCAATTCCTAATTTATTTTGAGGAGTTGAACATTGAATTTCTGAGCAGTTTTGAGGTGGAGAAGGCATTGTGTAAACAAGGATTTTCATGATCTCTCAAAGCTATCGATTCCAAATTAAAAGACTCTATATAGACCAGTCCAATTGTTTGAACCAAAAACTTCGATTATCGTCCAAATCTATTTTCTTTATCGTCTTCATGGTATTAAAGTTGATGTCCGCGTCTTGTATCTCAAACAATAGGATCAAAAAATAATCATTATTCAAGTACTTCGTGTTTTTCGTTATGCTCTTTCATATTTTGGTTTCTACACTCTTGAGCTAGCTGGATCTTCACACGAAAGAGTCTCAAGGAGTGCACATAATCCTACAAAAACACTAGGTTTGAGGTTAGAGCGAGAGAGATGGAGAGTACATTTTTAAACAAGCGTGCTATCATCTAATCAATTCACAATTTATTTTGAGGAGTTGAATATTGAAATTCTTCATGGTATTAACGTTGATGTGTGTGTTTTGTATCTCAAACAATAGGATAAAAAAATCATCATTGTTCAAGTACTTCGTGTTTTTCGTTATGCTCTATCGTATTTTGGTTTCTACGAGTCTTGAGCTAGCTGGATCTTCACACGAAATAGTCTCAAGGAGTGCACATAATCCTACAAAAACACTAGGTTTGAGGTTAGAGCGAGATAGATGGAGAGTACATTCTTAAACAAGCTTGCTATCATCTAATCAATTCACAATTTATTTTGAGGAGCTGAACATTGAATTTCTGAGCAGTTTTGAGGTGGAGAAGGCATTGTGTAAACATGGATTTTCATGATCTCTAGACGTAAGGATTCCAAATAAAAAGACTCTATATAGACCAGTCCAATTGTTTGAACCAAAAACTTCGATTATCATCCAAATCTATTTTCTTTATCGTCTTCATGGTATTAAAGTTGATGTGTGTGTCTTGTATCTCAAACAATAGGATCAAAAAATAATCATTATTCAAGTACTTCGTCTTTTTTGTTATGCTCTATCGTATTTTGGTTTCTACACTCTTGAGCTAGCCGGATCTTCACACGAAAGAGTCTCAAGGAGTGCACATAATCCTACAAAAACACTAGGTTTGAGGTTAGACCGAGAGAGATGGAGAGTACATTCTTAAACAAGCTTGCTATCATCACATCAATTCACAATTTATTTTGAGGAGTTGAATATTGAAATTCTTCATGGTATTAAAGTTCATGTGTGTGTCTTGTATCTCAAACAATAGGATAAAAATACCATCATTATTGAAGTACTTCGTGTTTTTCGTTACGCTCTATCATATTTTGGTTTCTACAGTTTTGAGCTAGCTGGATCTTCACACGAAATAGTCTCAAGGAGTGCACATAATCCTACAAAAACACTAGGTTTGAGGTTAGAGCGAGATAGATGGAGAGTACATTCTTAAACAAGCTTGCTATCATCTAATCAATTCACAATTTATTTTGAGGAGCCGAACATTGAATTTCGAGCGTTTTGAGGTGGAGAAGGCATTGTGTAAACATGGATTTTCATGATCTCTCAAACGTAAGGATTCCAAATAAAAAGACTCTATATAGACCAGTCCAATTGTTTGAACCAAAAACTTCGATTATCATCCAAATCTATTTTCTTTATCGTCTTCATGGTATTAAAGTTGATGTCCGCGTCTTGTATCTCAAACAATAGGATCAAAAAATAATCATTATTCAAGTACTTCGTGTTTTTCATTATGCTCTTTCATATTTTGGTTTCTATACTCTTGAGCTAGCTGGATCTTCACACGAAAGAGTCTCAAGGAGTGCACATAATCCTACAAAAACACTAGGTTTGAGGTTATAGCGAGAGAGATGGAGAGTACATTTTTAAACAAGCTTGCTATCATCTAATCAATTCACAATTTATTTTGAGGAGTTGAATATTGAAATTCTTCATGGTATTAAAGTTGATGTGTGTGTCTTGTATCTCAAACAATAGGATAAAAATACCATCATTATTGAAGTACTTCGTGTTTTTCGTTACGCTCTATCATATTTTGGTTTCTACAGGTTTTGAGCTAGCCGGATCTTCACACGAAAGAGTCTCAAGGAGTGCACATAATCCTACAAAAACAATAGGTTTGAGGTTAGAGCGAGATAGATGGAGAGTACATTCTTAAACAAGCTTGCTATCATCTAATCAATTCACAATTTATTTTGAGGAGTTGAATATTGAAATTCTTCATGGTATTAAAGTTGATGTGTGTGTCTTGTATCTCAAACAATAGGATAAAAATATCATCATTATTCAAGTACTTCGTGTTTTTCGTTATGCTCTATCATATTTTGGTTTCTACAGTCTTGAGCTAGCTGGATCTTCACACGAAACAGTCTCAAGGAGTGCACATAATCCTACAAAAACACTAGGTTTCAGGTTAGAGCGAGGGAGATGGAGAGTACATTCTTAAACAAGCTTGCTATCATCTAATCAAACCACAATTTATTTTGAGGAGCCGAACATTGAATTTCGAGCAGCTTTGAGGTGGAGAAGGCATTGTGTAAACATGGATTTTCATGATCTCTCAAACGTAAGGATTCCAAATAAAAAGACTCTATATAGACCAGTCCAATTGTTTGAACCAAAAACTTCGATTATCATCCAAATCTATTTTCTTTATCGTCTTCATGGTATTAAAGTTGATGTCCGCGTCTTGTATCTCAAACAATAGGATCAAAAAATAATCATTATTCAAGTACTTCGTGTTTTTCGTTATGCTCTTTCATATTTTGGTTTCTATACTCTTGAGCTAGCCGGATCTTCACACGAAGGAGTGTCAAGGAGTGCACATAATCCTACAAAAACACTAGGTTTGAGGTTATAGCGAGAGAGATGGAGAGTACATTTTTAAACAAGCTTGCTATCATCTAATCAATTCACAATTTATTTTGAGGAGTTGAATATTGAAATTCTTCATAGTATTAAAGTTGATGTGTGTGTCTTGTATCTCAAACAATAGGATAAAAATACCATCATTATTGAAGTACTTCGTGTTTTTCGTTACGCTCTATCATATTTTGGTTTCTACGCGTTTTGAGCTAGCTGGATCTTCACACGAAAGAGTCTCAAGGAGTGCACATAATCCTACAAAAACAATAGGTTTGAGGTTAGAGCGAGATAGATGGAGAGTACATTCTTAAACAAGCTTGCTATCATCTAATCAATTCACAATTTATTTTGAGGAGTTGAATATTGAAATTCTTCATGGTATTAAAGTTGATGTGTGTGTCTTGTATCTCAAACAATAGGATAAAAATATCATCATTATTCAAGTACTTCGTGTTTTTCGTTATGCTCTATCATATTTTGGTTTCTACAGTCTTGAGCTAGCTGGATCTTCACATGAAACAGTCTCAAGGAGTGCACATAATCCTACAAAAACACTAGGTTTCAGGTTAGAGCGAGGGAGATGGAGAGTACATTCTTAAACAAGCTTGCTATCATCTAATCAAATCACAATTTATTTTGAGGAGCTGAACATTGAATTTCTGAGCAGTTTTGAGGTGGAGAAGGCATTGTGTAAACATGGATTTTCATGATCTCTCAAACGTATGGATTCCAAATAAAAAGACTCTATATAGACCAGTCCAATTGTTTGAACCAATAACTTCGATTATCGTCCAAATCTATTTTCTTTATCGTCTTCATGGTATTAAAGTTGATGTCCGCGTCTTGTATCTCAAACAATAGGATCAAAAAATAATCATTATTCAAGTACTTCGTGTTTTTCGTTATGCTCTCTCATATTTTGGTTTCTACACTCTTGAGCTAGCCGGATCTTCACACGAAAGAGTCTCAAGGAGTGCACATAATCCTACAAAAACACTAGGTTAGAGGTTAGAGCGAGAGAGATGGAGAGTACATTTTTAAACAAGCTTGCTATCATCTAATCAATTCACAATTTATTTTGAGGAGTTGAATATTGAAATTCTTCAGGGTATTAAAGTTGATGTGTGTGTTTTGTATCTCAAACAATAGGATAAAAAAATCATCATTGTTCAAGTACTTCATGTTTTTCGTTATGCTCTATCGTATTTTGGTTTCTACAGTCTTGAGCTAGCTGGATCTTCACACGAAATAGTCTTAAGGAGTGCACATAATCCTACAAAAACACTAGGTTTGAGGTTAGAGCGAGATAGATGGAGAGTACATTCTTAAACAAGCTTGCTATCATCTAATCAATTCACAATTTATTTTGAGGAGCTGAACATTGAATTTCTGAGCAGTTTTGAGGTGGAGAAGGCATTGTGTAAACATGGATTTTCATGATCTCTCAAACGTATGGATTCCAAATAAAAAGACTCTATATAGACCAGTCCAATTGTTTGAACCAAAAACTTCGATTATCATCCAAATCTATTTTCTTTATCGTCTTCATGGTATTAAAGTTGATGTCCGCGTCTTGTATCTCAAACAATAGGATCAAAAAATAATCATTATTCAAGTACTTCGTGTTTTTCGTTATGCTCTTTCATATTTTGGTTTCTATACTCTTGAGCTAGCTGGATCTTCACACGAAAGAGTCTCAAGGAGTGCACATAATCCTACAAAAACACTAGGTTTGAGGTTATAGCGAGAGAGATGGAGAGTACATTTTTAAACAAGCTTGCTATCATCTAATCAATTCACAATTTATTTTGAGGAGTTGAATATTGAAATTCTTCATGGTATTAAAGTTGATGTGTGTGTCTTGTATCTCAAACAATAGGATAAAAATACCATCATTATTGAAGTACTTCGTGTTTTTCGTTACGCTCTATCATATTTTGGTTTCTACAGTTTTGAGCTAGCTGGATCTTCACACGAAAGAGTCTCAAGGAGTGCACATAATCCTACAAAAACAATAGGTTTGAGGTTAGAGCGAGATAGATGGAGAGTACATTCTTAAACAAGCTTGCTATCATCTAATCAATTCACAATTTATTTTGAGGAGTTGAATATTGAAATTCTTCATGGTATTAAAGTTGATGTGTGTCTCTTGTATCTCAAACAATAGGATAAAAATATCATCATTATTCAAGTACTTCGTGTTTTTCGTTATGCTCTATCATATTTTGGTTTCTACAATTTTGAGCTAGCCTGGATCTTCACACGAAACAAGCCTCACGGAGTGCACATAATCCTACAAAAACACTAGGTTTCAGGTTAGAGCGAGGGAGATGGAGAGTACATTCTTAAACAAGCTTGCTATCATCTAATCAAATCACAAGTTATTTTGAGGAGCCGAACATTGAATTTCGAGCAGCTTTGAGGTGGAGAAGGCATTGTGTAAACATGGATTTTCATGATCTCTCAAACGTATGGATTCACAATAAAAAGACTCTATATAGACCGGTCCAATTGTTTGAACCAAAAACTTCGATTATCGTCCAAATCTATTTTCTTTATCGTCTTCATGGTATTAAAGTTGATGTCCGCGTCTTGTATCTCAAACAATAGGATCAAAAAATAACCATTATTCAAGTACTTCGTGTTTTTCGTTATGCTCTCTCATATTTTGGTTTCTACACTCTTGAGCTAAGCCGGATCTTCACACGAAAGAGTCTCAAGCAGTGCACATAATCCTACAAAAACACTAGTTTTGAGGTTAGAGCGAGAGAGATGGAGAGTACATTCTTAAACAAGCTTGCTATCATCTAATCAATTCACAATTTATTTTGAGGAGTTGAATATAGAAATTCATCATGGTATTAAAGTTGATGTGTGTGTCTTGTATCTCAAACAATAGGATAAAAAAATAATCATTATTCAAGTACTTCATCTTTTTCGTTATGCTCTATCGTATTTTGGTTTCTATAGTCTAGAGCTAGCCGGATCTTCACACGAAACAGTCTCGTGGAGTGCACATAATCCTACAAAAACACTAGGTTTCAGAGTTAGAGCGAGGTAGATGGAGAGTACATTCTTAAACAAGCTTGCTATCATCTAATCAATTCACAATTTATTTTGAGGAGTTGAATATTGAAATTCTTCAGGGTATTAAAGTTGATGTGTGTGTGTTTTGTATCTCAAACAATAGGATAAAAAAATCATCATTGTTCAAGTACTTCATGTTTTTCGTTATGCTCTATCGTATTTTGGTTTCTACGATCTTGAGCTAGCCGGATCTTCACGAGAAAGAGTCTCAAGGAGTGCACATAATCCTACAAAAACACTAGGTTTGAGGTTAGAGCGAGAGAGTTGGAGAGTACATTCTTAAACAAGCTTGCTATCATCTAATCAATTCACAATTTATTTTGAGGAGTTGAACATTGAATTTCCGAGCGCTTTGAGGTGGAGAAGGCATTGTGTAAACATGGATTTTCATGATCTCTCAAACGTATGGATTCAAAATAAAAAGACTCTATATAGACCAGCCCAATTGTTTGAACCAAAAACTTCGATTATCGTCCAAATCTATTTTCTTTATCGTCTTCATGGTATTAAAGTTGATGTCCGCGTCTTGTATCTCCAACAATAGGATAAAAAAATAATCATTATTCAAGTACTTCATGTTTTTCGTTATGCTCTATCGTATTTTGGTTTCTACACTCTTGAGCTAGCTGCATCTTCACACGAAAGAGTCTCAAGCAAAGGCACATAATCCTACAAAAACACTAGGTTTGAGGTTAGAGCGAGAGAGATGGAGAGTACATTCTTAAACAAGCTTGCTATCATCTAATCAATTCACAATTTATTTTGAGGAGTTGAATATAGAAATTCATCATGGTATTAAAGTTGATGTGTGTGTCTTGTATCTCAAACAATAAGATAAAAAAATAATCATTATTCAAGTACTTCATCTTTTTCGTTATACTCTTTCGTATTTTGGTTTCTATAGTCTTGAGCTATTTGGATCTTCACACGAAACAAGTCTCGGTGGAGTGCACATAATCCTACAAAAACACTAGGTTTCAATGTTAGAGCGAGGTAGATGGAGAGTACATTCTTAAACAAGCTTGCTATCATCTAATCAATTCACAATTTATTTTGAGGAGTTTAACATTGAATTTCTGAGCAGTTTTGAGGTGGAGAAGGCATTGTGTAAACATGGAGTTTCATGATCTCTCAAACCTATGGATTCCAAATAAAAAGACTCTATATATACCAGTCCAGTTGTTTGAACCAAAAACTTCGATTATCGTCCAAATCTATTTTCTTTATCGTCTTCATGGTATTAAAGTTGATGTCCGCGTCTTGTATCTCAAATAATAGGATCAAAAAATAATCATTATTCAAGTACTTCATGTTTTTCGTTATGCTCTATCGTATTTTGGTTTCTACATTCTTGAGCTAGTTGCATCTTCACACGAAAGAGTCTCAAGGAGTGCACATAATCCTACAAAAACACTAGGTTTGAGGTTAGAGCGAGAGAGATGGAGAGTACATTCTTAAACAAGGTTGCTATCATCTAATCAATTGAATATTTATTTTGAGGAGTTGAATATTGAAATTCTTCATGGTATTAAAGTTGATGTGTGTGTCTTGTATCTCAAACAATAGGATAAAAATATCATCATTATTCAAGTACTTCATGTTTTTCGTTATGCTCTATCATATTTTGGTTTCTACAATCTTGAGCTAGCTGGATCTTCACACGAAATGAGCCTCGGGGAGTGCACATAATCCTACAAAAACACTAGGTTTCAGGTTAGAGCGAGGGAGATGGAGAGTACATTCTTAAACAAGCTTGCTATCATCTAATCAATTCACAATTTATTTTGAGGAGCTGAACATTGAATTTCTGAGTAGTTTTGAGGTGGAGAAGGCATTGTGTAAACATGGATTTTCATGATCTCTCAAACGTATGGATTCCAAATAAAAAGACTCTATATAGACCAGTCCAATTGTTTGAACCAAAAACTTCGATTATCGTCCAAATCTATTTTCTTTATCGTCTTCATGGTATTAAAGTTGATGTCCGCGTCTTGTATCGCCAACAGTAGGATCAAAAAATAATCATTATTCAAGTACTTCATGTTTTTCGTTATGCTCTATCGTATTTTGGTTTCTACACTCTTGAGCTAGCCGCATCTTCACACGAAAGAGTCTCAAGGAGTGCACATAATCCTACAAAAACACTAGGTTTGAGGTTAGAGCGAGAGAGATGGAGAGTACATTCTTAAACAAGCTTGCTATCATCTAATCAATTCACAATTTATTTTGAGGAGTAGAATATTGAAATTCTTCATGGTATTAAAGTTGATGTGTGTGTCTTGTATCTCAAACAATAGGATAAAAAAATAATCATTATTCAAGTACTTCGTCTTTTTCGTTATGCTCTATCGTATTTTGGTTTCTACAAGTCTTGAGCTAGCCGGATCTTCACACGAAACAGCCTCGTGGAGTGCACATAATCCTACAAAAACACTAGGTTTCAAAGTTAGAGCGAGGGAGATGGAGAGTACATTCTTAAACAAGCTTGCTATCATCTAATCAATTCACAATTTATTTTGAGAAGCCGAACATTGAATTTCGAGCAGCTTTGAGGTGGAGAAGGCATTGTGTAAACATGGATTTTCATGATCTCTCAAATGTATGGATTCAAAATAAAAAGACTCTATATAGACTAGTCCAATTGCTTGAACCAAAACTTCGATTATCGTCCAAATCTATTTTCTTTATCGTCTTCATGGTATTAAAGTTGATGTCCGCGTCTTGTATCTCAAATAATAGGATCAAAAAATAATCATTATTCAAGTACTTCATGTTTTTCGTTATGCTCTATCGTATTTTGGTTTCTACATTCTTGAGCTAGCCGCATCTTCACACGAAAGAGTCTCAAGGAGTGCACATAATCCTACAAAAACACTAGGTTTGAGGTTAGAGCGAGAGAGATGGAGAGTACATTCTTAAACAAGGTTGCTATCATCTAATCAATTGAATATTTATTTTGAGGAGTTGAATATTGAAATTCTTCATGGTATTAAAGTTGATGTGTGTGTCTTGTATCTCAAACAATAGGATAAAAATATCATCATTATTCAAGTACTTCATGTTTTTCGTTATGCTCTATCATATTTTGGTTTCTACAATTTCGAGCTAGCCGGATCTTCACACGAAACAGTCTCGGGTGGAGTGCACATAATCCTACAAAAACACTAGGTTTCAAGTTAGAGCGAGGGAGATGGAGAGTACATTCTTAAACAAGCTTGCTATCATCTAATCAATTCACAATTTATTTTGAGGAGCCGAACATTGAATTTCCGAGCGCTTTGAGGTGGAGAAGGCATTGTGTAAACATGGATTTTCATGATCTCTCAAACGTATGGATTCCAAATAAAAAGACTCAATATAGACCAGTCCAATTGTTTGAACCAAAAACTTCGATTATCGTCCAAATCTATTTTCTTTATCGTCTTCATGGTATTAAAGTTGATGTCCGCGTCTTGTATCGCCAACAGTAGGATCAAAAAATAATCATTATTCAAGTACTTCATGTTTTTCGTTATGCTCTATCGTATTTTGGTTTCTACACTCTTGAGCTAGCTGCATCTTCACACGAAAGAGTCTCAAGGAGTGCACATAATCCTACAAAAACACTAGGTTTGAGGTTAGAGCGAGAGAGATGGAGAGTACATTCTTAAACAAGCTTGCTATCATCTAATCAATTCACAATTTATTTTGAGGAGTTGAATATTGAAATTCTTCATGGTATTAAAGTTGATGTGTGTGTCTTGTATCTCAAACAATAGGATAAAAAAATAATCATTATTCAAGTACTTCGTCTTTTTCGTTATGCTCTATCATATTTTGGTTTCTACAAACTTTGAGCTAGCCGGATCTTCACACGAAACGGTCTCGGGGAGTGCACATAATCCTACAAAAACACTAGGTTTCGGGTTAGAGCGAGGGAGATGGAGAGTACATTCTTAAACAAGCTTGCTATCATCTAATCAATTCACAATTTATTTTGAGAAGCTGAACATTGAATTTCTGAGCAGTTTTGAGGTGGAGAAGGCATTGTGTAAACATGGATTTTCATGATCTCTCAAATGTATGGATTCAAAATAAAAAGACTCTATATAGACCAGTCCAATTGCTTGAACCAAAAACTTCGATTATCGTCCAAATCTATTTTCTTTATCGTCTTCATGGTATTAAAGTTGATGTCCGCGTCTTGTATCTCAAACAATAGGATAAAAAAATAATCATTATTCAAGTACTTCGTGTTTTTCGTTATGCTCTATCGTATTTTGGTTTCTACACTCTTGAGCTAGCCGCATCTTCACACGAAAGAGTCTCAAGCAAAGGCACATAATCCTACAAAAACACTAGTTTTGAGGTTAGAGCGAGAGAGATGGAGAGTACATTCTTAAACAAGCTTGCTATCATCTAATCAATTCACAATTTATTTTGAGGAGTTGAATATAGAAATTCATCATGGTATTAAAGTTGATGTGTGTGTCTTGTATCTCAAACAATAGGATAAAAAAATAATCATTATTCAAGTACTTCATCTTTTTTCGTTATGCTCTATCGTATTTTGGTTTCTATAGTCTTGAGCTAGCCGGATCTTCACACGAAACAGCCTCGTGGAGTGCACATAATCCTACAAAAACACTAGGTTTCGGTGTTAGAGCGAGGTAGATGGAGAGTACATTCTTAAACAAGCTTGCTATCATCTAATCAATTCACAATTTATTTTGAGGAGTTGAATATTGAAATTCTTCAGGGTATTAAAGTTGATGTGTGTGTTTCGTATCTCAAACAATAGGATAAAAAAATCATCATTGTTCAAGTACTTCATGTTTTTCGTTATGCTCTATCGTATTTTGGTTTCTACAGCCTTGAGCTAGCTGGATCTTCACACGAAAGAGTCTCAAGGAGTGCAAATAATCCTACGAAAACACTAGGTTTGAGGTTAGAGCGAGAGAGTTGGAGAGTACATTCTTAAACAAGCTTGCTATCATCTAATCAATTCACAATTTATTTTGAGGAGTTGAACATTGAATTTCGAGCAGCTTTGGAGGTGGAGAAGGCATTGTGTAAACATGGATTTTCATGATCTCTCAAACGTATGGATTCAAAATAAAAAGACTCTATATAGACTACCCAATTGTTTGAACCAAAAACTTCGATTATCGTCCAAATCTATTTTGTTTGTCGTCTTCATGGTATTAAAGTTGATGTCCGCGTCTTGTATCTCCAACAATAGGATAAAAAAATAATCATTATTCAAGTACTTCATGTTTTTCGTTATGCTCTATCGTATTTTGGTTTCTACACTCTTGAGCTAGCTGCATCTTCACACGAAAGAGTCTCAAGCAGTGCACATAATCCTACAAAAACACTAGGTTTGAGGTTAGAGCGAGAGAGACGGAGAGTACATTCTTAAACAAGCTTGCTATCATCTAATCAATTCACAATTTATTTTGAGGAGTTGAATATAGAAATTCATCATGGTACTAAAGTTGATGTGTGTGTCTTGTATCTCAAACAATAAGATAAAAAAATAATCATTATTCAAGTACTTCATCTTTTTCGTTATGCTCTACCGTATTTTGGTTTCTATAGTCTTGAGCTAGCTGGATCTTCACACGAAACAGTCTCAGGGAGTGCACATAATCCTACAAAAACACTAGGTTTCGTGTTGCAGCGAGGTAGATGGGGAGAGTACATTCTTAAACAAGCTTGCTATCATCTAATCAATTCACAATTTATTTCGAGGAGTTTAACATTGAATTTCCGAGCGCTTTGAGGTGGAGAAGGCATTGTGTAAACATACCGAGTTTCATGATCTCTCAAACCTATGGATTCCAAATAAAAAGACTCTATATATACAGATCAGCTTGTTTGAACCAAAACTTCGATTATCGTCCAAATCTATTTTCTTATCGTCTTCATGGTATTAAAGTCGATGTCCGCGTCTTGTATCTCAACAATAGATCAAAAAATAATCATTATTCAAGTACTTCATGCTTTTCGTTATGCTCTATCGTATTTTGGTTTCTACATTCTCGAGCTAGATGCATCTTCACACGAAAGAGTCTCAAGGAGTGCACATAATCCTACAAAAACACTAGGCCTGAGGTTAGAGAGCGAGAGAGATGGAGAGTACATTCTTAAACAAGGGTTCTGCTATCATCTAATCAATTGAATATTTATTTTGAGAGTTGAATATTGAAATTCTTCATGGTATTAAAGTTGGATTTAAAGGTGGTTCGTATCTCAAACAATAAATGGATAAAAATATCATCATTATTCAAGTATTTCATGTTTTTCAGCATGCCCTATCATATTTTGGTTTCTACAAATTTCGAGCTAGTCAGATCTTCACACGAAACAATTCTCAAGGAGTGCACATAATCCTACAAAAACACTACAGGTCTTCTCAAAGTCAGCCGAGGGAGATGGAGAGTACATTCTTAAACAAGCTTGCTATCATCTAATCAATTCACAATTTATTTTGAGGAG
>JAUJYP020000907.1:0-44691 GCA_030674075.2 Linum usitatissimum
CGTAGTTCAAAATTGATAAATTTGGTTTGGTTTTGTAATTCATTAATACCCTGGTGCTCCGGTTGAATTCTTTTGAAAGTTTGGTGATATTAAGTTACGAATAACGAGAGATTTATTTGGGTGGACTCTAATCATTTCGGATTGCATGCGTACCGGACCCTGGGATAAAAGTATTTGGTTCAAAATTGATAAATCGGGTGGGGGTTTGCAATCCTTTTTCATACTACGGTGATCGAGTTGAATTCTTTTAAAACTTTAGTGATATTGATCTTTTCGAATAACGCGAAAGATTTGTTTGGGTGGACTTATGAATAATTTCCGATTGGCTACGTATGTATCCTAGGATCAAAGTATACGTAGTTCTTAATTGATAAATTGTTATTTTTGCAATCAATTTATACTCCGGTGATGGAGTTAAATTTTTTGAAATTTGGATGATATTGACCATAGACATAACAGAAAATAACGAGTTTCATTTTTGGTGTATGATACGTACCGTAGACTTAAAAAATATCATATTTTATTAAGGTGGACGAGAATCTTTTATGATTACCTACGGCACTTACCATATCGGGACCTAAGTCACCGTACTTCAAAATTGATAAATTTAGTCTCGTGTTGTAATTCATTAACACCCTGGGTGCTCAAAAGATTGAATTCTTTTGAAAGTTTGGTGATATTAACCATTACGAATAATAACGAGAGATATTTATTTGGGTTGATTCTAATCATTTCGGATTGAATACGTTCCCGGACCTTGGGATCAACGTTTGTTGGATTAAAATTGATAAATCGGGTTTGGTTTTGCAATCCATTTATACTACGGTGATCGAGTTGAATTCATTTGGAACTTTAATGATATTGGTATTACGAATAACGAGAAAGATTTGTTTGGGTGGACTTGAATTATTTCCGACCGGCTACGTATCCGGTTCTCGGGATCAAAGTATCCGCCATTACGAATTGATAAATTTTTATTTTTGCAATCCATTTATACACTTGGTGATGGAGTTAAGTTTTTTTTTGAAAGTTGGTCGATATTGACCGTAGACATAACAAAAAATATCGAGTTTCATTTTTTGGTTTATGATACTTACCGTAGACTTAAAAAAACATCAAATTTTATTAAGGTGGTCTCAAATCTTTTATGATTACCTACATACGAATGCTGGGACCAAAGTTAGCGTAGTTCAAAATTGATAAATTTGGTTTGGTTTTGCAATTTATTAATACACTGGTGTTGGAAAGTCGGTGTAGTTTAAAATTGACAAATTTAGTCTTGTTTTGTATTTCATTAACACCCTGGTGCACAAGTTGAATTCTTTTAAAAGTTTGGTGATATCAACCGTTACGAATAACGGGAGAGATTTATTTTGGTGTACTCTAATAATTTCAGATGGAATAAGTACCGGACCTCGGGATCAAAGTCCGTTGGTTCAAAATTGATAAATCGGGTTTGGGTTTGCAATCCATTTATACTTTGGTGATCGAGTTGAATTATTTTGAAACTTTAATGATATTGACCGATTACGAATAACGAGAAAGATTTGTTTGGGTGGACTTGAATTATTTCCGACTAGCCACGTATCCGCATCTCGCGATCAAAGTATGCACAGTTCTAAATTGATACATTTTTATTTTTGCAATCCATTTATACTTCGGTGATGGAGTTAAATTTTTTTGAAAGTTGGATGATTTTGACCATAGAACATAACAATAAAATATCGAGTTTCATTTTTGGTGTATGATACTTACCGTAGACTTACCATAAAAATAACAAATTTTATTAAGGTGGACTTGATTCTTTTATGATTACCTACATACCCGGATCTCGAGACCAAAGTCAACGTAGTTCAACATTGATAAATTTGGTTTGGTTTTGCAATTCATTAATACCCCGGTGCTCTAGTTGAATTCTTTTGATTCACCGATTACGAATCACGTGGGAGATTTATTTGGGTGGACTATAATAATTTCGTATTGCATACGTACCCATACCTCTACATCCAAACTTCGTTGGATCCAAAATTGATAAATCGGGTTTGGGTTTGCAATCTATTTATACTCTGGTGATCGAGTTGAATTCTTTTGAAAGTTTAATGATATTGACCGTTACGAATAACGCGAGAAATTTGTTTGGATCGACTTGAATTATTTCCGACTGGCTACGTATCCGGTTCTCTGACTCAAAGTATGCTTAGTTCCAATTGATAAATTTTTGTTTTTGCAATCCATTTATACTCTCCGGTGATGGATTTTGAATTTTTTTTTGAAAGTTTGAGGATATTAACCATGTATCTAAACATAAAATATCATGTTTCATTTTTGAAGTGTATGATACCTACACGTAGACTTAACAAAAAATACCAAATTTTATTAATGCGTACTCGAATCTTTTATGATTACCTACGTAGCGTGATCCTCGGAACCAAAGTCGGGCGTAGTTCAAAATTGATAAATTTACTCTGGTTTTTTATTTCATTAACACCTCGGTGCACGAGTTGAATTCTTTTGAAAGCTTTGGTGATATTAACCGTTTTTAATAACGTGGGAGGATTTATTTGGATCGACTCCTAATCATTTAAGTATTGAATAACTACCCGGACCACGGGATTAAATTCTAGTTGGTTCAAAATTCATAAATCGGGCTTGGGTTTGCAATCCACTTATACTACGGTGATCGAGTTGAATTCTTTTGAAACTCTAATGATATTGACCCTTACGAATAACGAGAGAAATTTGTTTCTGGGTCGACTTGAATTATTTCCGATCAAGCTATGTGAATCCAGTTCTCGGGGATCAAAGTATGCGTAGTTCGAATTGATAAATTTTTATTTATGGAATCCATTTATACTACGGAGTGATGGAGTTAAATTTTTGAAAAGTTGGACGATATTCACCATAGACATAACGAGAAAATATGGAGTTTCATTTTTGGTGTATGATACTTACCGTAGACTTAAAAAAATATCAAATTTTATTAAGGTAGACGCGAATCTTTTATGATTATTTACGTACCCTGATATCGGGATCTAGGTCACCGTACTTCAAAATTGATAAATATAGCCTCGTTTTGTAATTCATTAACACCCTGGTGCTCAAGTTGACTTTTTTTTGAAATTTTGGTGATATTAACCATTACGAATAACGGGAGATATTTATTTGGGTGGATTCTAATCATTTCGGATTGAATACGTACCCGGACCTTGGGATCAACGTACGATTGGATCAAAATTGATAAATCGGGTTTTGGTTTGCAATCCTTTTATACTTTGGTGATCGAGTTGAATTCTTTAGAAACTTTAATGATATTGACCGTTACGAATAACGAGAAAGATTTGTTTGGGTGGACTTGAATTATTTCCGATTGACTACGTATCTAAGTTCTCGGGATCAAAGTATCCATTATTCGAATTGATAAATTTTTATTTTTGCAATCCATTTATACTATGGTGATGGAGTTATGTTTTTTTGAAAGTTGGGTGATATTGACCGTAGACATAACGAAAAATATCGAGTTTCATTTTTTGGTTTATGATACTTTACGGTAGACTTACAAAAAAACATCAAATTTTATTAAGGTGGTCTCGAATCTTTTATGATTACCTACGTACAGAATCTCGGGACGAAAGTCGGCGTAGTTCCAAAATTGATAAATTTGGTTTGGTTTTGCAATTCATTAATATCCTGATGGGCTACTGCAATTGAATTCTTTTGAAAGTTATGTGATATTAACGGTTACGAATAACGGGGAGATTTATTTGGGTGGACTCTAATAATTTCGGACGGCATACGTTACGGTACCTCGGGATCAAACTCTTTTGGATCAAAATTGATAAATAGGGTTTGGGTTTGCAATCCATTTATACTCGAGTGATCGAGTTAAATTCTTTTGAAACGTCAATGATATTGACCGTTACGAATAACGCGAGAAATTTGTTTGGTTGGACTTGTATTATTTCCGAATGGCTACGTATCCGGTTCTCGGGATCAAAGTATACGCAGTTTTGAATTGATAAATATTTATTTTTGCCATCCATTTATACTCTGGTGATGGAGTTGAATGTTTTTGAAAGATGGATGATATTGACCGTAGACATAAAAGAAAATATCGAATTTCATTTTTTAGTGTATGATACTTATCGTAGACTTACCCAAAAAATATCGAATATTATTAAGGTGGACTTGAATCTTTTATGATTACCTACATACCTGGATCTCGGGACCAAAGTCACCGTACTTCAAAATTGATAAATTTAGCCTCGTTTTGTAATTCATTAACACCCAGGTGCTCGAGTTGAATTCTTTTGAACATTTGGTTATATTAACCGTTACGAATAACGGGAGATATTTATTTGGGTGGATTCTAATTATTTCGGATTGAATACGTACCCGGGCCTTGGGATCAACGTCCGTTGGATCAAAATTTATAAATACGTTTTGGGTTTGCAATCCTTTTATACTTTGGTGATCGAGTTGAATTCTTTTGAAACTATAATGATATTGAACGTTACGAATAACGAGAAAGATTTGTTTGGGTGGACTTCAATCTTTTCCGACCGGCTACGTATCCGGTTCTCGGGATCAAAGTATGTTTAGTTCTGAATTAATAAATTTTAAATTTTGCAATCCATTTATACTCCAGTGATGGAGTTAAATTTTTTTGAAAGTTGGCCGATATTGACCGTAGACATAACAAAAAATATCGAGTTTCATTTTTTGGTTTATGATACTTACAGTAGACTTACAAAAAAACATCAAATTTTATTAAGGTGGTCTCAAATCTTTTATGATTACCTACATACCTGAATCTCGGGACCAAAGTCAGCGTAGTTCAAAATTGATAAATTTTGTTTGGTTTTGCAATTCATTAATACACTGGTGCTCCAGTTGAATTCTTTTGAACGTTTGGTGATATTAACCGTTACGAATAACGGGGAGATTTATTTCGGTGGAGTCTAATAATTTCGGATAGCATATGTACGGTACCTCGGGATCAAACTCGTTGGATCAAAATTGATAAATAGGGTTTGGGTTTGCAATCCATTTATACTCGGTGATCGAGTTGAATTCTTTTGAAACGTCGATGATATTGACCGTTACGAATAACGCGAGAAATTTGTTTGGATGGACTTGAATTATTTCCGACCGGCTACGTATCCGATTCTCGGGAACAAAGTATACGCGATTCTGAATTGATAAATATTTATTTTTGCAATCCATTTATACTCTGGTGATGGAGTTGAATGTTTTTGAAAGATGGATGATATTGACCATAAACATAACAGAAAATATCGAATTTCATTTTTTGGTGTATGATAATTACCGTAGACTTACCAATAAAATATAAAATTTAATTAAGGTGCACTTGAATCTTTTATGATTACCTACATACACGGATCTCGGGACCAAACTCAGCGTAGTTCAAAATTGATAAATTTGGTTTGGTTTTGCAATTCATTAATACCCTGGTGCTCCAGTTGACTTCTTTTGAAAGTTTGGTGATATTAACCGTTACGAATAACGGGGGAGATTTATTTGGGTGGACTCTAATAATTTCGGATTGCATACGTACCGGTACCTCGGGATCAAACTCTGTTGGATCAAAATTGATAAATCGGGTTTGGGTTTGCAATCCATTTATACTCGAGTGATCGAGTTGAATTCTTTTGAAACTTCAATAATATTGACCGTTACGAATAACGCGACAAATTTGTATGGGTGGACTTGAATTATTTCCGATTGGCTACGTATCCGGTTCTCGGGAACAAAGTATGCGCGATTCGAATTGATAAATTTTTATTTTTGCAATCCATTTAGACTGCGGTGATCGAGTTGAATTCATTTGAAACTTTAATGATATTGACCGTTACGAATAACGCGACAAATTTGTTTGGGTCGACTTGAATTATTTCCGACCGGCTATGTATCCGGTTCTCGGGATCAAAGTATGCGTAGTTACGAATTGATAAATTTTTATTTTTGTAATCCATGTATACTGCGGTGATGGAGTTAATTTTTTTTCAAAGTTGGATGATATTGACCATAGACATAACGAGAAAATATCGAATTTCATTTTTAGTGTATGATACTTACAGTAGACTTACCAAAAAAATAACAAATTTTATTAAGGTGGACTTGATTCTTTTATGATTACCTACATACCCGGATCTCGGGACCAAAGTCAGCGTAGTTCAAAATTGATAAATTTTGTTTGGTTTTGCAATTCATTAATACCCTGGTGCTCCAGTTGACTTCTTTTTGAAAGTTTGGTGATATTAACCGTTACGAATAACGGGGAATATTTATTTGGGTGGACTATAATAATTTCAGATTGAATAACTACCCGGACCACGGGATCAAAGTTTCTTTGGTTAAAAATTTATAAATCGGGTTTGGATTTGCAATCCTTATATACTTTGGTGATCGAGTTGAATTCTTTTGAAACTTTAATGATATTGACCGTTACGAATAACGAGAAAGATTTGTTTGGGTGCACTTGAATTATTTCCGTTGGCTACGTATCCGGTTCTCTAGATCCAAGTATGCGTATTTCTAATGTGATAAATTTTTATTTTTGCAATCCATTTATATTCTCGTGATGGAGTTAAATTTTTTTGAAAGTTGGATGATATTGGCCGTAGACATAACGAGAAAATATCGAGTTTCATATTTGGTGTATGATACTTACTGTAGACTTACCAAAAAAATATCAAATTTTTTTAAGGTGGACTCGAATCTTTTATGATTACCTACGTAGCTTTGATATCGGGACCAAAGTCATCGTACCTTAAAATTGATAAATTTAGTCTCGTTTTGTAATTCATTAACACCTTGGTGCTCGAGTTGAATTCTTTTGAAACTTTAATGATATTGACCGGGTTACGAATAACGCGAGAAATTTGTGGGGCTTGAATTATTTGGAAATGGGGCTTCATTATTTCTGACACGGATCTTGCGATCAAAGTATGCGTAGTTACGGAATTCATAAATTTTTATTTTTGCAATCCATTTAAACTGCAGTAATGGAGTTAAATTTTTTGAAAGTTGGATGATATTCACCATAGACATAACAAAAAATATCGAGTTTCAATTTTGGTGTATGATACTTACCGTAGACTTAAAAAAAATATCAAATTTTATTATGGTCGATGTGAATCTTTTATGATTACATACGTACCGGATATCGGGACCAAAGTCATAGTACCTCAAAATTGATAAATTTAGTCTCGTTATGTAATTCATTAACACCCTCGTGCTCGAGTTGAATTCCTTTGAAAGTTTGGTGATATTTACCATTACAAATAACGGGAGAGATTTATTTGGGTGAGGTACATTATCATTTATCGATTGAATAACTACCGGACCACGGGATCAAAGTTTGCTTTGGTTCAAAATTGATAAATCGGGTTTGGGGTTTGCAATCCTTTTATACTTTGGTGATCGAGTTGAATTATTTTGAAACTTTAATGATATTGGCCGATACGAATGACGCGAGAAATTTGTTTCGGTGGACTTGAATTATTTGAGGATGGCTACGTATCCGGTTCTCGGGATCAAAATATGCGTAGTTAAATTGATAAATTTTTATTTTTGCAATAAATTTAAACTCGAGGATGGGGTTAAATTTTTATCCCGGTTTCGGGTTAAAGTATGCGTAGTTTGATTGATAAATTTTATTCACCATAAATTTAAACTGCGGTGGGACAGGGTTAAATTTTTTCAAAGTTGGAAAAAAAGAAAAAAAAAATATCAAGTTTCATTTTTGGTGTATGATACTTACAAAGTAGATTTAAAAAAAATATCAAATTTTATTATGGTCGACGCGAATCTTTTATGATTGCCTACGTACCCGGATATCGGGACCAAAGTCACCGTACTTCAAAATTGATAAATTTAGTCTCGTTTTGTAATTCATTAACACCATTGGTGCTCGTGTTGAATTCTTTTGAAAGTTTGGAAATATTAACCATTAAGAATAACGGAAGATATTTATTTGGGTGGATTCTAATCATTTCAAATTGAATAACTACCCGGACCACGGGATCAAAGTCTGCTGGTTCAAAATTGATAAATCGGGTTTGGGTTTGCAATCCGGTTATACTGGTGATCGAATTGAATTCTTTTGAAACTTTAATGATATTGACCAGTTACGAAGAACGCGAGAAATTTGTTTCGGTGGACTTGAATTATTTTCGAATGGTTACGTATCCGGTTCTCGGGTTCAAAGTATGCGTAGCTCTGAATTGATAAATTTTTATTTTTGCAATCCATTTAATGTCTGGTGATGGAGTTAAATTATTTGAAAGTTGGATAATATTCACCATAGAAATAAAAAAAAATATCGAGTTTCATTTTTGGTGTATGATACTTACCGTAGACTTAAAAAAAATATTAAATTTTATTATGGTCGATGCGAATCTTTTATGATTACCTACGTACCCGGATATCGGGACCAAAGTCACCGTACTTCAAAATTGATTAATTTAGTGAAGCTATCATTTCGAGGATTGAATAACTACCGGACCACGAGATCAAAGTTTCTTTGGTTCAAAATTGATAAATCGGGTTTGGGTTTGCAATCCTTTTATACTTTGGTGATCGAGTTGAACTCTTTTGAAACTTTAATGATATTGGCCGTTACGAATAACGCGAGAAATTTGTTTCGGTGGACTTGAATTATTTTCGAATGGTTACGTATCCGGTTCTCGGGTTCAAAGTATGTGTAGCTCTCAATTGATAAATTTTTATTTTTGCAATCCATTTAATATCTAGTGATGGAGTTAAATTTTTTGAAAGTTGGATAATATTCACCATAGACATAACAAAAAATATCGAGTTTCATTTTTGGTGTATGATACTTACCGTAGACTTAAAAAAAATATTAAATTTTATTATGGTCGATGCGAATCTTTTATGATTACCTACGTACCCGGATATCGGGACCAAAGTCACCGTACTTCAAAATTGATAAATTTAGTCTCGTTTTGTAATTCATTAACACCCTCGTGCTCGAGTTGAATTCCTTTGAAAGTTTGGTGATATTTACCATTACAAATAACGGGAGAGATTTATTTGGGTGGATCGTTATCATTTCGGATTGAATAACTACCGGACCACGGGATCAAAGTTTACTTGGTTCAAAATTGATAAATCGGGTTTGGGTTTGCAATCCTTTTATACTTTGGTGATCGAGTTGAATTATTTTGAAACTTTAATGATATTGACCGTTACGAATAACGCGAGAAATTTGTTTCGGTGGACTTGAATTATTTCCGAATGGCTACGTATCCGGTTCTCGGGATCAAAGTATGCGTAGTTCGAATTGATAAATTTTTATTTTTGCAATAAATTTAAACTGCGAGTGATGGGGTTAAATTTTTTTTAAAGTTGGATGATATTCACCATAGACATAACAAAAAATATCAAGTTTCATTTTTGGTGTATGATACTTACAGTAGACTTAAAAAAAATATCAAATTTTATTATGGTCGACGCGAATCTTTTATGATTACCTACGTACCCGGATATCGGGACCAAAGTCACCGTACTTCAAAATTGATAAATTTAGTCTCGTTTTGTAATTCATTAACACCATGGTGCTCGTGTTGAATTCTTTTGAAAGTTTGGAAATATTAACCATTAAGAATAACGGAAGATATTTATTTGGGTGGATTCTAATCATTTCAGATTGAATAACTACCGGACCACGGGATCAAAGTCTGCTTGGTTCAAAATTGATAAATCGGGTTTGGGTTTGCAATCCGGTTATACTGCAGTGATCGAATTGAATTCTTTTGAAACTTTAATGATATTGACCGTTACGAATAACGCAAGAAATTTGTTTCGGTGGACTTGAATTATTTTCGAATGGTTACGTATCCGGTTCTCGGGTTCAAAGTATGCGTAGCTCTGAATTGATAAATTTTTATTTTTGCAATCCATTTAATGTCTGGTGATGGAGTTAAATTATTTGAAAGTTGGATAATATTCACCATAGAAATAACAAAAAATATCGAGTTTCATTTTTGGTGTATGATACTTACCGTAGACTTAAAAAAAATATTAAATTTTATTATGGTCGATGCGAATCTTTTATGATTACCTACGTACCCGGATATCGGGACCAAAGTCACCGTACTTCAAAATTGATTAATTTAGTGGATTACTATCATTTCGGATTGAATAACTACCGGACCACGAGATCAAAGTTTCTTGGTTCAAAATTGATAAATCGGGTTTGGGTTTGCAATCCTTTTATACTTTGGTGATCGAGTTGAACTCTTTTGAAACTTTAATGATATTGACCGTTACGAATAACGCGAGAAATTTGTTTCGGTGGACTTGAATTATTTTCGAATGGTTACGTATCCGGTTCTCGGGTTCAAAGTATGTGTAGCTCTCAATTGATAAATTTTTATTTTTGCAATCCATTTAATATCTGGTGATGGAGTTAAATTTTTTGAAAGTTGGATAATATTCACCATAGACATAACAAAAAATATCGAGTTTCATTTTTGGTGTATGATACTTACCGTAGACTTAAAAAAAATATTAAATTTTATTATGGTCGATGCAAATCTTTTATGATTACCTACGTACCCGGATATCGGGACCAAAGTCACCGTACTTCAAAATTGATAAATTTAGTCTCGTTTTGTAATTCATTAACACCCTCGTGCTCGAGTTGAATTCTTTTGAAAGTTTGGTGATATTTACCGTTACAAATAACGGGAGAGATTTATTTGGGTGAATTGTATTATCATTTCGGATTGAATAACTACCCGGACCACGGGATCAAACTTTCTTTGGTTCAAAATTGATAAATCGGGTTTGGGTTTGCAATCCTTTTATACTTTGGTGATCGAGTTGAACTCTTTTGAAACTTTAATGAGATTGACCGTTACGAATAACGCGAGAAATTTGTTTCGGTGGACTTGAATTATTTCGGAATGGCTACGTATCCGGTTCTCGGGATAAAAGTATACGCAGTTCTGAATTGATAAATATTTATTTTTGCAATCCATTTATACTCTGGTGATGGAGTTGAATGTTTTTGAAATATGGATGATATTGACCGTAGACATAACGAGAAAATATCGAATTTCATTTTTTGGTGTATGATACTTACCGTAGACTTAAAAAAAATATTAAATTTTATTATGGTCGATGCGAATCTTTTATGATTACCTACGTACCCGGATATCGGGACCAAAGTCACCGTACTTCAAAATTGATAAATTTAGTGGCTACATTAGGAAGAAGGAGAAAAGGAAAGAGAGAGAAAAGGAAAGAAAAGGGGGGAAAAAGGGAGAGGAAGAAAAAGATATTGGAAAGAAAGGAGAAAGAGGGGAAAAGAAGGAGGAGTGGGATAAAGTATGGTAGTAATTGATAAATTTTTATTTTTGCAATCATTTATATCTATGATGGAGTTAAATTTTTGAAAGTTAGATAATATTCCCACCATAGACATAACAAAAAATATCGAGTTTCATTTTTGGTGTATGATACTTACCAGATTAGACTTAAAAAAATATTAAATTTTATTATGGTCGTATGAGAATCTTTTTATGATTACACTTACCCGGATATCGGGACCAAAGTCACCGTCCAAAATTGATAAATTTAGTCTCGTTTGTAATTCATTAACACCCTCGGCTCGAGTTGAATTCTTTTGAAAGTTTGGGATATTTGGGTATAATATCACAATTATATTTAATGGTACATTATCATTTGATTGAATAACTACCCGGACCACGGGATCAAGATCTCTTTGGTTCAAAATTGATAAATCGGGTTTGGGTTTGCAATCCTTTTATACTTTGATCGAGTTGAACTCTTTTGAAACTTTAATGAGATTGAGATACGAATAACATGAGAAATTTGTTTGGGTGGACTTGAATTTTTCGGAATGGCTACGTATCCGGTTCTCGGGATCAAAGTATACGCAGTTCTGAATTGATAAATATTTATTTTTGCAATCCATTTATACTCTGGTGATGGAGTTGAATGTTTTTGAAATATGGATGATATTGACCGTAGACATAACAGAAAATATCGAATTTCATTTTTTGGTGTATGATACTTACCGTAGACTTAAAAAAAATATTAAATTTTATTATGGTCGATGCGAATCTTTTATGATTACCTACGTACCCGGATATCGGGACCAAAGTCACCGTACTTCAAAATTGATAAATTTAGTGGCTATCATTTCAGATTGAATAACTACCCGGGCCACGGGATCAAAGTTTGCTGGTTCAAAATTGATAAATCGGGTTTGGGTTTGCAATCCTTTTATACTTTGGTGGTCGAGTTGAACTCTTTTGAAACTTTAATGATATTGACCGTTACGAATAACGCGAGAAATTTGTTTCGGTGACTTGAATTATTTTCGAATGGTTACGTATCCGGTTCTCGGGTTCAAAGTATGCGTAGCTCTCAATTGATAAATTTTTATTTTTGCAATCCATTTAATATTTGGTGATGGAGTTAAATTTTTTGAAAGTTGGATAATATTCACCATAGACATAACAAAAAATATCGAGTTTCATTTTTGGTGTATGATACTTACCGTAGACTTAAAAAAAATATCAAATTTTATTATGGTCGATGTGAATCTTTTATGATTACATACGTACCCGGATATCGGGACCAAAGTCACCGTACTTCAAAATTGATAAATTTAGTGGATTGCTATCATTTCGGATTGAATAACTACCCGGACCACGAGATCAAAGTTTCTGGTTCAAAATTGATAAATCGGGTTTGGGTTTGCAATCCTTTTATACTTTGGTGATCGAGTTGAACTCTTTTGAAACATTAATGATATTGACCGTTACGAATAACGCGAGAAATTTGTTTCGGTGGACTTGAATTATTTCGGAATGGCTACGTATCCGGTTCTCGGGATCAAAGTATACGCGATTCTCGAATTGATAAATATTTATTTTTGCAATCCATTTATACTCCGGTGATGGAGTTGAATGTTTTTGAAATATGGATGATATTGACCGTAGACATAACGAGAAAATATCGAATTTCATTTTTTGGTGTATGATACTTACCGTAGACTTAAAAAAAATATTAAATTTTATTATGGTCGATGCGAATCTTTTATGATTACCTACGTACCCGGATATCGGGACCAAAGTCACCGTACTTCAAAATTGATAAATTTAGTGGATTCTGCTATCATTTCAGATTGAATAACTACCCGGACCACGGGATCAAAGTTTCTTTGGTTCAAAATTGATAAATCGGGTTTGGGTTTGCAATCCTTTTATACTTTGGTGATCGAGTTGAACTCTTTTGAAACTTTAATGATATTGACCGTTACGAATAACGCGAGAAATTTGTTTCGGCGACTTGAATTATTTTCGAATGGTTACGTATCCGGTTCTCGGGTTCAAAGTATGCGTAGCTCTCAATTGATAAATTTTTATTTTTGCAATCCATTTAATATCTGGTGATGGAGTTAAATTTTTTGAAAGTTGGATAATATTCACCATAGACATAACAAAAAATATCGAGTTTCATTTTTGGTGTATGATACTTACCGTAGACTTAAAAAAAATATCAAATTTTATTATGGTCGATGTGAATCTTTTATGATTACATACGTACCCGGATATCGGGACCAAAGTCACCGTACTTCAAAATTGATAAATTTAGTGGATTGCTATCATTTCGAGATTGAATAACTACCGGACCACGAGATCAAAGTTCTTTGGTTCAAAATTGATAAATCGGGTTTGGGTTTGCAATCCTTTTATACTTTGGTGATCGAGTTGAACTCTTTTGAAACATTAATGATATTGACCGTTACGAATAACGCGAGAAATTTGTTTCGGTGGACTTGAATTATTTTCGAATGGTTACGTATCCGGTTCTCGGGATCAAAGTATGCGTAGCTACGAATTGATAAATTTTTATTTTTGCAATGCATTTAAACTGCGGTGATGGAGTTAAATTTTTTGAAAGTTGGATGATATTCACCATAGACATAACAAAAAATATCGAGTTTCATTTTTGGTGTATGATACTTACCGTAGACTTAAAAAAAATATTAAATTTTATTATGGTCGATGCGAATCTTTTATGATTACCTACGTACCCGGATATCGGGACCAAAGTCACCGTACTTCAAAATTGATAAATTTAGTCTCGTTTTGTAATTCATTAACACCCTCGTGCTCGAGTTGAATTCTTTTGAAAGTTTGGTGATATTTACCGTTACAAATAACGGGAGAGATTTATTTGGGTGGATTGTTATCATTTCGCATTGAATAACTACCCGGACCACGGGATCAAACTTTCTTTGGTTCAAAATTGATAAATCGGGTTTAAGTTTGCAATCCTTTTGTACTTTGGTGATCGAGTTGAACTCTTTTGAAACTTTAATGATATTGACCGTTACGAATAACGCGAGAAATTTGTTTCGGTGGACTTGAATTATTTCGGAATGGCTACGTATCCGGTTCTCGGGATCAAAGTATACGCGATTCCGAATTGATAAATATTTATTTTTTGCAATCCATTTATACTACGGTGATGGAGTTGAATGTTTTTGAAATATGGATGATATTGACCGTAGACATAACGAGAAAATATCGAATTTCATTTTTTGGTGTATGATACTTACCGTAGACTTAAAAAAAATATTAAATTTTATTATGGTCGATGCGAATCTTTTATGATTACCTACGTACCCGGATATCGGGACCAAAGTCACCGTACTTCAAAATTGATAAATTTAGTGGACTGCTATCATTTCGGATTGAATAACTACCGGACCACGGGATCAAAGTTTCTTTGGTTCAAAATTGATAAATCGGGTTTGGGTTTGCAATCCTTTTATACTTTGGTGATCGAGTTGAACTCTTTTGAAACTTTAATGATATTGACCGTTACGAATAACGCGAGAAATTTGTTTCGGTGGACTTGAATTATTTTCGAATGGTTACGTATCCGGTTCTCGGGTTCAAAGTATGCGTAGCTACGAAATTGATAAATTTTTATTTTTGCAATCCATTTAATGTCTGGTGATGGAGTTAAATTATTTGAAAGTTGGATAATATTCACCATAGACATAACAAAAAATATCGAGTTTCATTTTTGGTGTATGATACTTACCGTAGACTTAAAAAAAATATTAAATTTTATTATGGTCGATGCGAATCTTTTATGATTACCTACGTACCGGATATCGGGACCAAAGTCACCGTACTTCAAAATTGATAAATTTAGTCTCGTTTTGTAATTCATTAACACCCTCGTGCTCGAGTTGAATTCTTTTGAATGTTTGGTGATATTTACCGTTACAAATAACGGGAGAGATTTATTTGGGTGGATTTGTTATCATTTCGGATTGAATAACTACCGGACCACGGGATCAAACTTTGCTGGTTCAAAATTGATAAATCGGGTTTGGGTTTGCAATCCTTTTATACTTTGGTGATCGAGTTGAACTCTTTTGAAACTTTAATGATATTGACCGTTACGAATAACGCGAGAAATTTGTTTCGGTGGACTTGAATTATTTCGGAATGGCTACGTATCCGGTTCTCGGGATCAAAGTATACGCGATTCTGAATTGATAAATATTTATTTTTGCAATCCATTTATACTCTGGTGATGGAGTTGAATGTTTTTGAAATATGGATGATATTGACCGTAGACATAACAGAAATTATCGAATTTCATTTTTTGGTGTATGATACTTACCGTAGACTTACCAAAAAAATATCAAATTTTATTAAGGTGGACTTGAATCTTTTATGATTACCTACATACCTGGATCTCGGGACCAAAGTCAGCGTAGTTCAAAATTGATAAATTTGGTTTGGTTTTGCAATTCATTAATACCCTGGTGCTCCAGTTGACTTCTTTTGAAAGTTTGGTGATATTAACCGTTACGAATAACGGGGAGATTTATTTGGGTGGACTGTAATCAGTTCAGATTGAATAACTACCCGGACCACGGGATCAAAGTTTGCTGGTTCAAAATTAATAAATCGGGTTTGGGTTTGCAATCCTTTTATACTTTGGTGATCGAGTAGAATTCCTTTGAAACTTTAATTATATTGACCGTTACGAATAACGCGAGAAATTTGTTTCGGTGGACTTGAATTATTTCCGAATGGCTACGTATCCGGTTCTCGGGATCAAAGTATGCGTAGCTACGAATTGATAAATTTTTATTTTTGCAATCCATTTAAAGTCTAGTGATGGAGTTAAATTTTTTGAAAGTCGGATGATATTCACCATAGACATAACCAAAAATATCGAGTTTCATTTTTGGTGTATGATACATACCGAGACTTAAAAAAAATATCAAATTTTATTATGGTCGACGCGAATCTTTTATGATTACCTACGTACCCGGATATCAGGACCATAGTCACCGTACTTCAAAATTGATAAATTTAGTCTCGTTTTGTAATTCATTAACACCCTCGTGCTCGAATTGAATTCTTTTGAAAGTTTGGTGATATTTACCGTTACAAATAACGGGAGAGATTTATTTGGGTGGACTGTAATCATTTCAGATTTAACAACTACCAGGACCACGGGATAAAAGTTGCTCGGTTCAAAATTGATAAATCGGGTTTGGGTTTGCAATCCTTTTATACTTTGGTGATCGAGTTGAATTCTTTTGAAATTTTAATGATATTGACCGTTACGAATAACGCGAGAAATTTGTTTCGTTGGACTTGAATTATTTACGAATGGCTACGTATCCGGTTCTCGGGATCAAAGTATGCGTAGCTACGAATTGATAAATTTTTATTTTTGCAATCCATTTAATGTACGGTGATGGAGTTAAATTTTTTTAAAGTTGGATGATATTCACCATAGACGTAACAAAAAATATCGAGTTTCATTTTTTGTGTATGATACTTACCGTAGACTTAAAAAAAATATCAAATTTTATTATGGTCGATGCGAATCTTTTATGATTACATACGTACCCGGATATCGGGAGCAAAGTCACCGTACTTCAAAATTGATAAATTTAGTCTCGTTTTGTAATTCATTAACACCCTCGTGCTCGAGTTGAATTCCTTTGAAAGTTTGGTGATATTTACCGTTACAAATAACGGGAGAGATTTATTTGGGTGGACTGTTATCATTTCAGATTGAATAACTACCCAGACCACGGGATCAAAGTTTGCTGCTTCAAAATTGATAAATCTGGTTTGGGTTTGCAATCCTTTTATACTTTGGTGATCGAGTTGAATTATTTTGAAACTTTAATGATATTGACCGTTACGAATAACGCGAGAAATTTGTTTCGGTGGACTTGAATTATTTCCGAATGGCTACGTATCCGGTTCTCGGGATCAAAGTATACTTAGTTCTGAATTGATAAATATTTATTTTTGCAATCCATTTAAAGTCTGGTGATGGAGTTAAATTATTTGAAAGTTGGATGATATTCACCATAGACATAACAAAAAATATCGAGTTTCATTTTTGGTGTATGATACTTACCGTAGACTTGAAAAAAATATCAAATTTTATTATGGTCGACACGAATCTTTTATGATTACATACGTACCCGGATATCGGGACCAAAGTCACCGTACTTCAAAATTGATAAATTTAGTCTCGTTTTGTAATTCATTAACACCCTCATGCTCGTGTTGAATTCTTTTGGAAGTTTGGGAATATTAACCGTTAAGAATAACGAGAGATATTTATTTGGGTGGATTCTTATCATTTCGAGATTGAATAACTACCCGGACCACGGGATCAAAGTCTATTTGGTTCAAAATTGATAAATCGGGTTTGGGTTTGCAATCCGGTTATACTCGGTGATCGAGTTGAATTCTTTTGAAACTTTAATGATATTGACCGTTACGAATAACGCGAGAAATTTGTTTCGGTGGACTTGAATTATTTCCGAATGGCTACGTATCCGGTTCTTGGGATCAAAGTATGCGTATTTCGAATTGATAAATTTTTATTTTTGCAATCCATTTAAACTCTGGTGATGGAGTTAAATTTTTTGAAAGTTGGATGATATTCACCATAGACATAACAAAAAATATGAAGTTTCATTTTTGGTGTATGATACTTACCGTAGACTTAAAAAAATATCAAATTTTATTATGGTCGACGCGAATCTTTTATGATTACCTACGTACCCAGATATCGGGACCAAAGTCACCGTACTTCAAAATTGATAAATTTAGTCTCGTTTTGTAATTCATTAACACCCTCGTGTTCGAGTTGAATTCTTTTGAAAGTTTGGTGATATTTACAGTTACAAATAACGGGAGAGATTTATATTTGTGGACTCTAATCATTTCGGATTGAATAACTACCCGGACCACGGGATCAAATTCTATTTGGTTCAAAATTGATAAATCGGGTTTGGGTTTGCAATCCACTTATACTGCGGTGATCGAGTTGAATTCTTTTGAAACTTTAATGATATTGACCGTTACGAATAACGCGAGAATTTTGTTTGGGTGGACTTGAATTATTTTCGGCGGCTACGTATCCGGTTCTCGGGATCAAAGTATGCGTAGCTTCGAATTGATTAATTTTTATTTTTGCAATCTATTTAAAGTACGGTGATGGAGTTAAATTTTTTGAAAGTTGGATGATATTCACCATAGACATAACAAAAAATATCGAGTTTCATTTTTGGTGTATGATACTTACCATAGACTTAAAAAAATATCAAATTTTATTATGGTCGACGCGAATGTTTTATGATTACCTACGTACCCGGATATCGGGACCAAAGTCACCGTACTTCAAAATTGATAAATTTAGTCTCGTTTTGTAATTGATTAACACCCTCGTGTTCGAGTTGAATTCTTTTGAAAGTTTGGTGATATTTACCGTTACAAATAACGGGAGAGATTTATATTTGTGGACTCTAATCATTTCAGATTGAATAACTACCCGGACCACGGGATCAAATTCTGCTGGTTCAAAATTGATAAATCGGGTTTGGGTTTGCAATCCACTTATACTCTGGTGATCGAGTTGAATTCTTTTGAAACTTTAATGATATTGACCGTTACGAATAACGCGAGAATTTTGTTTGGGTGGACTTGAATTATTTCCGGCTACGTATCCGGTTCTCGGGATCAAAGTATGCGTAGCTACGAATTGATTAATTTTTATTTTTGCAATCTATTTAAAGTCGGTGATGGAGTTAAATTTTTTGAAAGTTGGATGATATTCACCATAGACATAACAAAAAATATCGAGTTTCATTTTTGGTGTATGATACTTACCGTAGACTTAAAAAAATATCAAATTTTATTATGGTCAACACGAATCTTTTATGATTACCTACGTACCCGGATATCGGGACCAAAGTCACCGTACTTCAAAATTGATAAATTTAGTCTCGTTTTGAAATTCATTAACACCCTCGTGCTCGAGATGAATTCTTTTGAAAGTTTGGTGATATTTACCGTTACGAATAACGGGAGAGATGTATTTGGGTGGACTCTAATCATTTTAGATTGAATAACTACCTGGACCACGGGATCAAAGTCTGCTTGTTCAAAATTGATAAATCGGGTTTGGGTTTGCAATCCAGTTAAACTCTAGTGATCGAGTTCAATTCTTTTGAAACTTTAATGATATTTACGAATAACGCGAGAATTTTGTTTGGGTGGACTTGAATTATTTTCGACGGCTACGTATCCGGTTCTCGGGATCAAAGTATGCGTAGTTCTGAATTGATACATTTTTATTTTTGCAATCCATTTAAACTCTGGTGATGGAGTTAAATTTTTTGAAAGTTGGATGATATTCACCATAGACATAACAAAAAATATGAAGTTTCATTTTTGGTGTATGATACTTACCGTAGACTTAAAAAAATATCAAATTTTTTAATGGTCGACGCGAATCTTTTATGATTACCTACGTACCCGGATATCGGGACCAAAGTCACCGTACTTCAAAATTGATAAATTTAGTCTCGTTTTGTAATTCATTAACAAACTCGTGCTCGAGTTGAATTCTTTTGAAAGTTTGGTGGTATTTACCGTTACAAATAACGGGAGAGATTTATTTGGGTGGACTCTAATCATTTCAGATTGAATAACTACCCGGACCACGGGATCAAATTCTATTTGGTTCAAAATTGATAAATAGGGTTTGGGTTTGCAATCCACTTATACTCGGTGATCGAATTGAATTCTTTTGAAACTTTAATGATATTGACCGTTACGAATAACGCGAGAATTTGATTTGGGTGGACTTGAATTATTTCCGGCTACGTATCCGGTTCTCGGGATCAAAGTATGCGTAGCTTCGAATTGATAAATTTTTATTTTTGCAATCCATTTAAAGTCTGGTGATCGAGTTAAATTATTTGAAAGTTGGATGATATTCACCATAGACATAACAAAAAATATCGAGTTTGATTTTTGGTGTATGATACTTACCATAGACTTAAAAAAATATCAAATTTTATTATGGTCGACGCGAATCTTTTATGATTACCTACGTACCCGGATATCGGGACCAAAGTCACGGTACTTCAAAATTGATAAATTTAGTCTCGTTTTGTAATTCATTAACACCCTCGTGCTCGAGTTGAATTCTTTTGAAAGTTTGGTGATATTTACCGTTACAAATAATGGGAGAGATTTAATTGGGTGGATTATAATCATTTCATATTAAATAACTACCGGACCACGGGATCAAAGTCTGCTGGTTCAAAATTGATAAATCGGGTTTGGGTTTGCAATCCGGTTAAACTCTAGTGATCGAGTTGAATTCTTTTGAAACTTTAATGATATTTACGAATAACACGAAAATTTTGTTTGGGTGGAATAGAATTATTTTCGACTGGCTACGTATCCGGTTCTCGGGATCGAAGTATGCGTAGTTCTGAATTGATAAATTTTTATTTTTGCAATCCATTTAAACTCTAGTGATGGAGTTAAATTTTTTGAAAGTTGAGTGATATTCACCATAGACATAACAAAAAATATCGAGTTTCATTTTTGTTGTATGATACTTACTGTAGACTTAAAAAAATATCAAATTTTATTAAGGTCGACGCGAATCTTTTATGATTACCTACGTACCCGGATATCGGGACCAAAGTCACCATACCTCAAAATTGATAAATTTAGTCTCGTCTTGTAATTCATTAACACCCTGGTGCTCGAGTTGATTCTTTTGAAAGTTTGGTGATATTAACCGTTACGAATAACGGGAGAGATTTATTTGGGTGGACTCTAATCATTTCAGATTGAATAACTACCCGGACCACGGGATCAAAGTCTGCTGGTTCAAAATTGATAAATCGGGTTTGGGTTTGCAATCCAGTTAAACTCTAGTGATCGAGTTGAATTCTTTTGAAACTTTAATGATATTTACGAATAACGCGAGAATTTTGTTTGGGTGGAATAGAATTATTTTCGGCGGCTACGTATCCGGTTCTCGGGATCGAAGTATGCGTAGTTCTGAATTGATACATTTTCATTTTTGCAATCCATTTAAACTCTGGTGATGGAGTTATATTTTTTGAAAGTTGGATGATATTCACCATAGACATAACAAAAAATATGAAGTTTCATTTTTGGTGTATGATACTTACCGTAGACTTAAAAAAATATCAAATTTTTTAATGGTCGACGCGAATCTTTTATGATTACCTACGTACCCGGATATCGGGACCAAAGTCACCGTACTTCAAAATTGATAAATTTAGTCTCGTTTTGTAATTCATTAACAAACTCGTGCTCGAGTTGAATTCTTTTGAAAGTTTGGTGGTATTTACCGTTGCAAATAACGGGAGAGATTTATTTGGGTGGACTCTAATCATTTCAGATTGAATAACTACCTGGACCACGGGATCAAATTCTGCTGGTTCAAAATTGATAAATAGGGTTTGGGTTTGCAATCCACTTATACTCTGGTGATCGAATTGAATTCTTTTGAAACTTTAATGATATTGACCGTTATGAATAACGCGAGAATTTTGTTTGGGTGGACTTGAATTATTTCCGACTGGCTACGTATCCGGTTCTCGGGATCAAAGTATGTGTAGCTCTGAATTGATAAATTTTTATTTTTGCAATCCATTTAATGTCTGGTGATGGAGTTAAATTTTTTTAAAGTTGGATGATATTCACCATAGACATAACAAAAAATATCGAGTTTCATTTTTGGTGTATGATACTTACCATAGACTTAAAAAAATATCAAATTTTATTATGGTCGACGCGAATCTTTTATGATTACCTACGTACCCGGATATCGGGACCAAAGTCACCGTACTTCAAAATTGATAAATTTAGTCTCGTTTTGTAATTCATTAACACCCTCGTGCTCGAGTTGAATTCTTTTGAAAGTTTGGTGATATTTACCGTTACAAATAATGGGAGAGATTTATTTGGGTGGATTCTAATCATTTCAGATTAAATAACTACCCGACCACGGGATCAAAGTCTATTTGGTTCAAAATTGATAAATCGGGTTTGGGTTTGCAATCCGGTTAAACTCTAGTGATCGAGTTGAATTCTTTTGAAACTTTAATGATATTTACGAATAACGCGAGAATTTTGTTTGGGTGGAATAGAATTATTTTCGGCGGCTACGTATCGGTTCTCGGGATCGAAGTATGCGTAGTTCGAATTGATAAATTTTTATTTTTGCAATCCATTTAAACTCTAGTGATGGAGTTAAATTTTTTGAAAGTTGAGTGATATTCACCATAGACATAACAAAAAATATCGAGTTTCATTTTTGGTGTATGATACTTACCGTAGACTTAAAAAAACTATCAAATTTTATTAAGGTCGACGCGAATCTTTTATGATTACCTACGTACCCGGATATCGGGACCAAAGTCACCATACCTCAAAATTGATAAATTTAGTCTCGTCTTGTAATTCATTAACACCCTGGTGCTCGAGTTGATTCTTTTGAAAGTTTGGTGATATTAACCGTTACGAATAACGAGAGAGATTTATTTGGGTGGACTCTAATCATTTCAGATTGAATAACTACCTGGACCACGGGATCAAAGTCTGCTGGTTCAAAATTGATAAATCGGGTTTGGGTTTGCAATCCAGTTAAACTCTAGTGATCGAGTTGAATCTTTAATGATATTTACGAATAACGCGAGAATTTTGTTTGGGTGGAATAGAATTATTTTCGACTGGCTACGTATCCGGTTCTCGGGATCGAAGTATGCGTAGTTCTGAATTGATAAATTTTTATTTTTGCAATGCATTTAAACTCTGGTGATGGAGTTAAATTTTTTGAAAGTTGGATGATATTCACCATAGACATAACAAAAAATATCGAGTTTCATTTTTGGTGTATGATACTTACCGTAGACTTAAAAAATATCAAATTTTTTAAGGTCGACGCGAATCTTTATGATTACCTACGTACCCGGATATCGGGACCAAAGTCACCATACTTCAAAATTGATAAATTTAGTCTCGTTTTGTAATTCATTAACAACTCGTGCTCGAGTTGATTCTTTTGAAAGTTTGGTGATATTAACCGTTACGAATAACGGGAGAGATTTATTTGGGTGGACTCTAATCATTTCGATTGAATAACTACCGGACCACGGGATCAAAGTCTACTTGGTTCAAAATTGATAAATCGGGTTTGGGTTTGCAATCCACTTAAACTCTAGTGATCGAGTTGAATTCTTTTGAAACTTTAATGATATTTACGAATAACGCGAGAATTTTGTTTGGGTGGAATAGAATTATTTTCGGGCTACGTATCCGGTTCTCGGGATCGAAGTATGCGTAGTTCGAATTGATACATTTTCATTTTTGCAATCCATTTAAACTCGGTGATGGAGTTATATTTTTTGAAAGTTGGATGATATTACCATAGACATAACAAAAAATATGAGTTTATTTTTGGTGTATGATACTTACCGTAGACTTAAAATTAAATTTTTTATGGTCGACGCGAATCTTTTTGATTACCTACGTACCCGGATATCGGGACCAAAGTCACCGTACTTAAAATTGATAATTTAGTCTCGTTTTGTAATTCATACAACTCGTGCTCGAGTTGAATTCTTTTGAAAGTTTGGTGGTATTTACCGTTGCAAATAACGGGAGAGATTTATTTGGGTGGACTCTAATCATTTCATATTGAATAACTACCCGGACCACGGGATAAATTCTGCTTGGTTAAAATTGATAAATAGGGTTTGGGTTTGCAATCCACTTATACTCGGTGATCGATTGAATTCTTTTGAAACTTTAATGATTTGACCGTTATGAATACGCGAGAATTTTGTTTGGGTGGACTTGAATTATTTCCGACCGGCTACGTATCGGTTCTCTGGATAAAGTTGTGTAGCTTCGAATTGATAAATTTTTATTTTGCAATCCATTTAATTCGGTGATGGAGTTAAATTTTTTTAAAGTTGGATGATATTCACCTAGACATAACAAAAAATTGATTTATTTTTGGTGTATGATACTTACATAGATTAAAATTAATTTTTTGGTCGACGCGAATTTTTATATTACCTACGTACCCGGATTCGGGACAAAGTCACCGTACTTCAAAATTATAATTTAGTCTCGTTTTGTAATTCATTAACACCCTGTGCTCGAGTTGAATTCTTTTGAAAGTTTGGTGATATTTACCGTTACAAATAATGGGAGAGATTTATTTGGGTGGATTCTAATCATTTCAGATTAAATAACTACCCGGACCACGGGATCAAAGTCTGCTGGTTCAAAATTGATAAATCGGGTTTGGGTTTGCAATCCAGCTTAAACTCTAGTGATCGAGTTGAATTCTTTTGAAACTTTAATGATATTTACGAATAACGCGAGAATTTTGTTTGGGTGGAATAGAATTATTTTCGACTGGCTACGTATCCGGTTCTCGGGATCGAAGTATGCGTAGTTCTGAATTGATAAATTTTTATTTTTGCAATCCATTTAAACTCTAGTGATGGAGTTAAATTTTTTGAAAGTTGAGTGATATTCACCATAGACATAACAAAAAATATCGAGTTTCATTTTTGGTGTATGATACTTACTGTAGACTTAAAAAAACTATCAAATTTTATTAAGGTCGACGCGAATCTTTTATGATTACCTACGTACCCGGATATCGGGACCAAAGTCACCATACCTCAAAATTGATAAATTTAGTCTCGTCTTGTAATTCATTAAGACCCTGGGTGCTCGAGTTGATTCTTTTGAAAGTTTGGTGATATTAACCGTTACGAATAACTGGGAGAGATTTATTTGGGTGGACTCTAATCATTTCGGATTGAATAACTACCCGGACCACGGGATCAAAGTCCGTTGGTTCAAAATTGATAAATCGGGTTTGGACTTTAATGATATTTACGAATAACGCGAGAATTTTGTTTGGGTGGAATAGAATTATTTTCGACTGGCTACGTATCCGGTTCTCGGGATCGAAGTATGCGTAGTTCCGAATTGATAAATTTTTATTTTTGCAATGCATTTAAACTCTGGTGATGGAGTTAAATTTTTTGAAAGTTGAGTGATATTCACCATAGACATAACAAAAAATATCGAGTTTCATTTTTGGTGTATGATACTTACTGTAGACTTAAAAAAACTATCAAATTTTATTAAGGTCGACGCGAATCTTTTATGATTACCTACGTACCCGGATATTGGGACCAAAGTCACCATACCTCAAAATTGATAAATTTAGTCTCGTCTTGTAATTCATTAACACCCTCGGTGCTCGAGTTGATTCTTTTGAAAGTTTGGTGATATTAACCGTTACGAATAACGGGAGAGATTTATTTTGGTGGACTCTAATCATTTCAGATTGAATAACTACCTGGACCACGGGATCAAAGTCTGCTGGTTCAAAATTGATAAATCGGGTTTGGGTTTGTAATCCAGTTAAACTCTAGTGATCGAGTTGAATTCTTTTGAAACTTTAATGATATTTACGAATAACGCGATAATTTTGTTTGGGTGGACTTGAATTATTTTCGACTGGCTACGTATCCGGTTCTCGGGACCAAAGTATGCGTAGTTCTGAATTGATAAATTTTTATTTTTGCAATGCATTTAAACTCTGGTGATGGAGTTAAATTTTTTGAAAGTTGGATGATATTCACCATAGACATAACAAAAAATATCGAGTTTCATTTTTGGTGTATGATACTTACCGTAGACTTAAAAAAATATCAAATTTTATTAAGGTCGACGCGAATCTTTTATGATTACCTACGTACCCGGATATCGGGACCAAAGTCACCATACCTTAAAATTGATAAATTTAGTCTCGTTTTGTAATTCATTAACACCCTGGTGCTCGAGTTGATTCTTTTGAAAGTTTGGTGATATTACCCGTTACGAATAACGGGAGAGATTTATTGGGGTGGACTCTAATCATTTCAGATTGAATAACTACCCGGACCACGGGATCAAAGTCTGTTGGTTCAAAATTGATAAATCGGGTTTGGGTTTGCAATCCAGTTATACTCTGGTGATCGAATTGAATTCTTTTGAAACTTTAATGATATTGACCGTTACGAATAACGCGAGAATTTTCTTTGGGTGGACTTGATATATTTCCGACTGGCTACGTATCCGGTTCTCGGGATCAAAGTATGCGTAGCTCTGAATTGATAAATTTTTATTTTTGCAATCCATTTAAACTCTGGTGATGGAGTTCAATTTTTTGAAAGTTGGATGATATTCACCATAGACATAACAAAAAATATCGAGTTTCATTTTTGGTGTATGATACTTACCGTAGACTTAAAAAAATATCAAATTTTATTATGGTCAACGCGAATCTTTTATGATTACCTACGTACCCGGATATCGGGATCAAAGTCACCATACCTCAAAATTTATAAATTTAGTCTCGTTTTGTAATTCATTAACACCCTGGTCCTCGAGTTGATTCGTTTGAAAGTTTGGTGATATTAACCGTTACGAATAACGGGAAAGATTTATTTGGGTGGACTCTAATCATTTCAGATTGAATAACTACCCGGACCACGGGATCAAAGTCTGCTGGTTCAAAATTGATAAATAAAGTTTGGGTTTGCAATCCAGTTATACTCTGGTGATCGAATTGAATTCTTTTGAAACTTTAATGATATTGACCGTTACGAATAACGCTAGAATTTTGTTTGGGTGGACTTGATATATTTCCGACCGGCTACGTATCCGGTTCTCGGGATCAAAGTATGCGTAGCTCTGAATTGATAAATTTTTATTTTTCCAATCCATTTAAAGTCTGGTGAAGGAGTTCAATTATTTGAAAGTTGGATGATACTCACCATAGACATAACAAAAAATATCGAGTTTCATTTTAGGTGTATGATACTTACCGTAGACTTAAAAAAAATATCAAATTTTATTATGGTCGATGCGAATCTTTTATGATTACCTACGTACCCGGATATCGGGACCAAAGTCACCGTACTTCAAAATTGATAAATTTAGTCTCGTTTTGTAATTCATTAACACCCTCGTGCTCGTGTTGAATTCTTTTGAAAGTTTGGGAATATTAACCGTTAAGAATAACAGAAGATATTTATTTGGGTGGATTCTAATCATTTCAGATTGAATAACTACCCGGATCACGGGATCAAAGTCTGCTGGTTCAAAATTGATAAATCGTGTTTCGGTTTGCAATCCAGTTATACTCTGGTGATCGAGTTGAATTCTTTTGAAACTTTAATGATATTGACCGTTACAAATAACGCGAGAAATTTGTTTCGGTGGACTTGAATTATTTCCAACTGGCTACGTATCCGGTTCTCGGGATCAAAGTATGCGTAGCTCTGAATTGATAAATTTTTATTTTTGCAATCCATTTAAACTCTGGTGATGGAGTTAAATTTTTTGAAAGTTGGATGATATTCACCATAGACATAACAAAAAATATGAAGTTTCATTTTTGGTGTATGATACTTACTGTAGACTTAAAAAAATATCAAATTTTATTAAGGTCGACGCGAATCTTTTATGATTACCTACGTACCCGGATATCGGGACCAAAGTCACCATACCTCAAAATTGATAAATTTAGTCTCGTCTTGTAATTCATTAACACCCTCGTGCTCGAGTTGATTCTTTTGAAAGTTTGGTGATATTAACCGTTACGAATAACGAGAGAGATTTATTTGGATGGACTCTAATCATTTCAGATTGAATAACTACCCGGACCACGGGATCAAAGTCTCGTCGGTTCAAAATTGATAAATCGGGTTTGGGTTTGCAATCCAGGTTAAACTCTAGTGATCGAGTTGAATTCTTTTGAAACTTTAATGATATTTACGAATAACGCGAGAATTTTGTTTGGGTGGACTTGATATATTTCCGAAAGGCTACGTATCCGGTTCTCGGGATCAAAGTATGCCTAGCTACGAATTGATAAATTTTTATTTTTGCAATCCATTTAAACTCTGGTGATGGAGTTAAATTTTTTGAAAGTTGGATGATATTCACCATAGACATAACAAAAAATATCGAGTTTCATTTTTGGTGTATGATACTTACCGTAGACTTAAAAAAATATCAAATTTTATTATGGTCGACGCGAATCTTTTATGATTACCTACGTATCCGGATATCGGGACCAAAGTCACCGTACTTCAAAATTGATAAATTTAGTCTCGTTTTGTAATTCATTAACACCCTCGTGCTCGAGTTGAATTCTTTTGAAAGTTTGGTGATATTTACCGTTACAAATAACATGAGAGATTTATTTGGGTGGACTCTAATCATTTCAGATTGAATAACTACCCGGACCACGGGATCAAATTCTCGTTGGTTCAAAATTGATAAATGGGGTTTGGGTTTGCAATCCACTTATACTCTGGTGATCGAGTTGAATTCTTTTGAATCTTTAATGATATTGACCGTTACGAATAATGCAAGAATTTTGTTTGGGTGGACTTGAATTATTTCCGACTGGCTACGTATCCGGTTCTCGGGATCAAAGTATGCGTAGCTCTGAATTGATAAATTTTTATTTTTGCAATCCATTTAAAGTCTGGTGATGGAGTTAAATTATTTGAAAGTTGGATAATATTCACCATAGACATAACAAAAAATATCAAGTTTCATTTTTGGTGTATGATACTTACTGTAGACTTAAAAAAATATCAAATTTTATTAAGGTCGACGCGAATCTTTTATGATTACCTACGTACCCGGATATCGGGATCAAAGTCACCATACCTCAAAATTGATAAATTTAGTCTCGTTTTGTGATTCATTAACACCCCGGTGCTCGAGTTGATTCTTTTGAAAGTTTGGTGATATTAACCGTTACGAATAACGGGAGAGATTTATTTGGGTGGACTCTAATCATTTCAGATTGAATAACTACCCGGACCACGGGATCAAAGTCTGCTGGTTCAAAATTGATAAATAAAGTTTGGGTTTGCAATCCAGTTATACTCTGGTGATCGAATTGAATTCTTTTGAAACTTTAATGATATTGACCGTTACGAATAACGCTAGAATTTTGTTTGGGTGGACTTGATATATTTCCGACTGGCTACGTATCCGGTTCTCGGGATCAAAGTATGCGTAGCTCTGAATTGATAAATTTTTATTTTTCCAATCCATTTAAAGTCTGGTGAAGGAGTTCAATTATTTGAAAGTTGGATGATACTCACCATAGACATAACAAAAAATATCGAGTTTCATTTTAGGTGTATGATACTTACCGTAGACTTAAAAAAAATATCAAATTTTATTATGGTCGATGCGAATCTTTTATGATTACCTACGTACCCGGATATCGGGACCAAAGTCACCGTACTTCAAAATTGATAAATTTAGTCTCGTTTTGTAATTCATTAACACCCTCGTGCTCGTGTTGAATTCTTTTGAAAGTTTGGGAATATTAACCGTTAAGAATAACGGAAGATATTTATTTGGGTGGATTCTAATCATTTCGGATTGAATAACTACCCGGATCACGGGATCAAAGTCTCGCCGGTTCAAAATTGATAAATCGTGTTTCGGTTTGCAATCCAGCTTATACTCCGGTGATCGAGTTGAATTCTTTTGAAACTTTAATGATATTGACCGTTACAAATAACGCGAGAAATTTGTTTCGGTGGACTTGAATTATTTCCAATCGGCTACGTATCCGGTTCTCGGGATCAAAGTATGCGTAGCTACGAATTGATAAATTTTTATTTTTGCAATCCATTTAAACTCTGGTGATGGAGTTAAATTTTTTGAAAGTTGGATGATATTCACCATAGACATAACAAAAAATATGAAGTTTCATTTTTGGTGTATGATACTTACTGTAGACTTAAAAAAATATCAAATTTTATTAAGGACGACGCGAATCTTTTATGATTACCTACGTACCCGGATATCGGGACCAAAGTCACCATACCTCAAAATTGATAAATTTAGTCTCGTCTTGTAATTCATTAACACCCTCGTGCTCGAGTTGATTCTTTTGAAAGTTTGGTGATATTAACCGTTACGAATAACGAGAGAGATTTATTTGGATGGACTCTAATCATTTCGATTGAATAACTACCCGGACCACGGGATCAAAGTCTATTCGGTTCAAAATTGATAAATCGGGTTTGGGTTTGCAATCCAGTTAAACTCTAGTGATCGAGTTGAATTCTTTTGAAACTTTAATGATATTTACGAATAACGCGAGAATTTTGTTTGGGTGGACTTGATATATTTCCGAAAGGCTACGTATCCGGTTCTCGGGATCAAAGTATGCCTAGCTCTGAATTGATAAATTTTTATTTTTGCAATCCATTTAAACTCTGGTGATGGAGTTAAATTTTTTGAAAGTTGGATGATATTCACCATAGACATAACAAAAAATATCGAGTTTCATTTTTGGTGTATGATACTTACCGTAGACTTAAAAAAATATCAAATTTTATTATGGTCGACGCGAATCTTTTATGATTACCTACGTATCCGGATATCGGGACCAAAGTCACCGTACTTCAAAATTGATAAATTTAGTCTCGTTTTGTAATTCATTAACACCCTCGTGCTCGAGTTGAATTCTTTTGAAAGTTTGGTGATATTTACCGTTACAAATAACATGAGAGATTTATTTGGGTGGACTCTAATCATTTCAGATTGAATAACTACCCGGACCACGGGATCAAATTCTGCTGGTTCAAAATTGATAAATGGGGTTTGGGTTTGCAATCCACTTATACTCTGGTGATCGAGTTGAATTCTTTTGAATCTTTAATGATATTGACCGTTACGAATAATGCAAGAATTTTGTTTGGGTGGACTTGAATTATTTCCGACTGGCTACGTATCCGGTTCTCGGGATCAAAGTATGCGTAGCTCTGAATTGATAAATTTTTATTTTTGCAATCCATTTAAACTCTGGTGATGGAGTTAAATTATTTGAAAGTTGGATAATATTCACCATAGACATAACAAAAAATATCAAGTTTCATTTTTGGTGTATGATACTTACTGTAGACTTAAAAAAATATCAAATTTTATTAAGGTCGACGCGAATCTTTTATGATTACCTACGTACCCGGATATCGGGATCAAAGTCACCATACCTCAAAATTGATAAATTTAGTCTCGTTTTGTGATTCATTAACACCCTGGTGCTCGAGTTGATTCTTTTGAAAGTTTGGTGATATTAACCGTTACGAATAACGGGAGAGATTTATTTGGGTGGACTCTAATCATTTCAGATTGAATAACTACCCGGACCACGGGATCAAAGTCTGCTGGTTCAAAATTGATAAATAAAGTTTGGGTTTGCAATCCGGTTATACTCACGGTGATCGAATTGAATTCTTTTGAAACTTTAATGATATTGACCGTTACGAATAACGCGAGAATTTTGTTTGGGTGGACTTGATATATTTCCGATTGGCTACGTATCCGGTTCTTGGGATGAAAGTATGCGTAGCTCTGAATTGATAAATTTTTATTTTTGCAATCCATTTAAACTCTGGTGATGGAGTTAAATTTTTTGAAAGTTGGATGATATTCACCATAGACATAACAAAAAATATCGAGTTTTATTTTTGGTGTATGATACTTACCGTAGACTTAAAAAAATATCAAATTTTATTATGGTCGACGCGAATCTTTTATGATTACCTACGTACCCGGATATCGGGACCAAAGTCACCGTACTTCAAAATTGATAAATTTAGTCTCGTTTTGTAATTCATTAACACCCTCGTGCTCGAGTTGAATTCTTTTGAAAGTTTGGTGATATTTACCGTTACAAATAACGGGAGAGATTTATTTGGGTGGACTCTAATCATTTCAGATTGAATAACTACCCGGACCACGGGATCAAATTCTGCTGGTACAAAATTGATAAATCGGGTTTGGGTTTGCAATCCACTTATACTCTGGTGATCGAGTTGAATTCTTTTGAAACTTTAATGATATTGACCGTTACGAATAACGCGAGAATTTTGTTTGGGTGGACTTGAATTATTTCCGATCGGCTACGTATCCGGTTCTCGGGATCAAAGTATGCGTAGCTCTGAATTGATAAATTTTTATTTTTGCAATCCATTTAAAGTCTGGTGAAGGAGTTAAATTATTTGAAAGTTGGATGATACTCACCATAGACATAACAAAAAATATCGAGTTTCATTTTAGGTGTATGATACTTACCGTAGACTTAAAAAAAATATCAAATTTTATTATGGTCGATGCGAATCTTTTATGATTACCTACGTACCCGGATATCGGGACCAAAGTCACCGTACTTCAAAATTGATAAATTTAGTCTTGTTTTGTAATTCATTAACACCCTCGTGCTCGTGTCGAATTCTTTTGAAAGTTTGGGAATATTAACCGTTAAGAATAACGAAGATATTTATTTGGGTGGATTCTAATCATTTCAGATTGAATAACTACCCGGATCACGGGATCAAAGTCTGCTGGTTCAAAATTGATAAATCGTGTTTCGGTTTGCAATCCAGTTATACTCTGGTGATCGAGTTGAATTCTTTTGAAACTTTAATGATATTGACCGTTACAAATAACGCGAGAAATTTGTTTCGGTGGACTTGAATTATTTCCAACTGGCTACGTATCCGGTTCTCGAGATCAAAGTATGCGTAGCTCTGAATTGATAAATTTTTATTTTTGCAATCCATTTAAACTCTGGTGATGGAGTTAAATTTTTTGAAAGTTGGATGATATTCACCATAGACATAACAAAAAATATGAAGTTTCATTTTTGGTGTATGATACTTACTGTAGACTTAAAAAAATATCAAATTTTATTAAGGTCGACGCGAATCTTTTATGATTACCTACGTACCCAGATATCGGGACCAAAGTCACCATACCTCAAAATTGATAAAATTTAGTCTCGTCTTGTAATTCATTAACACCCTCGTGCTCGAGTTGATTCTTTTGAAAGTTTGGTGATATTAACCGTTACGAATAACGAGAGAGATTTATTTGGATGGACTCTAATCATTTCAGATTGAATAACTACCCGGACCACGGGATCAAAGTCTGCTGGTTCAAAATTGATAAATTTGGTTTGGGTTTGCAATCCAGTTAAATTCTAGTGATCGAGTTGAATTCTTTTGAAACTTGAATGATATTTACTAATAACGCGAGAATTTTGTTTGGGTGGACTTGATATATTTCCGAAAGGCTACGTATCCGGTTCTCGGGATCAAAGTATGCGTAGCTCTGAATTGATAAATTTTTATTTTTGCAATCCATTTAAACTCTGGTGATGGAGTTAAATTATTTGAAAGTTGGATGATATTCACCATAGACATAACAAAAAATATCGAGTTTCATTTTTGGTGTATGATACTTACTGTAGACTTAAAAAAATATCAAATTTTATTAAGGTCGACGCGAATCTTTTATGATTACCTACGTACCCGGATATCGGGATCAAAATCACCATATCTCAAAATTGATAAATTTAGTCTCGTTTTGTAATTCATTAACACCCTGGTGCTCGAGTTGATTCTTTTGAAAGTTTGGTGATATTAACCGTTACGAATAACGGGATTGCTTTATTTGGGTGGACTCTAATCATTTCAGATTGAATAACTACCCGGACCACGGGATCAAAGTCTGCTGGTTCAAAATTGATAAATAATGTTTGGGTTTGCAATCCAGTTATACTCTGGTGATCGAATTGAATTCTTTTGAAAATTTAATGATATTGACCGTTACGAATAACGCGAGAATTTTGTTTGGGTGGACTTGATATATTTCCGACTGGCTACGTATCCGGTTCTTGGGATGAAAGTATGCGTAGTTCTGAATTGATAAATTTTTATTCTTGCAATCCATTTAAACTCTGGTGATGGAGTTAAATTTTTTGAAAGTTGGATGATATTCACCATAGACATAACAAAAAATATCGAGTTTCATTTTTGGTGTATGATACTTACCGTAGACTTAAAAAAATATCAAATTTTATTATGGTCGACGCGAATCTTTTATGATTACCTACGTACCCGGATATCGGGACCAAAGTCACCGTACTTCAAAATTGATAAATTTAGTCTCGTTTTGTAATTCATTAACACCCTCGTGCTCGAGTTGAATTCTTTTGAAAGTTTGGTGATATTTACCGTTACAAATAACGGGAGAGATTTATTTGGGTGGACTCTAATCATTTCGATTGAATAACTACCCGGACCACGGGATCAAATTCTGCTGGTTCAAAATTGATAAATCGGGTTTGGGTTTGCAATCCACTTATACTCTGGTGATCGAGTTGAATTCTTTTGAAACTTTAATGATATTGACCGCTACGAATAACGCGAGAATTTTGTTTGGGTGGACTTGAATTATTTCCGACTGGCTACGTATCCGGTTCTCGGGATCAAAGTATGCGTAGCTCTGAATTGATAAATTTTTATTTTTGCAATCCATTTAAAGTCTGGTGAAGGAGTTAAATTATTTGAAAGTTGGATGATACTCACCATAGACATAACAAAAAATATCGAGTTTCATTTTAGGTGTATGATACTTACCGTAGACTTAAAAAAAATATCAAATTTTATTATGGTCGATGCGAATCTTTTATGATTACCTACGTACCCGGATATCGGGACCAAAGTCACCGTACTTCAAAATTGATAAATTTAGTCTCGTTTTGTAATTCATTAACACCCTCGTGCTCGTGTTGAATTCTTTCGAAAGTTTGGGAATATTAACCGTTTAGAATAACAGAAGATATTTATTTAGGTGGATTCTAATCATTTCAGATTGAATAACTACCCGGATCACGGGATCAAAGTCTGCTGGTTCAAAATTGATAAATCGTGTTTCGGTTTGCAATCCAGTTATACTCTGGTGATCGAGTTGAATTCTTTTGAAACTTTAATGATATTGACCGTTCCAAATAACGCGAGAAATTTGTTTCGGTGGACTAGAATTATTTCCAACGGCTACGTATCCGGTTCTCGGGATCAAAGTATGCGTAGCTTCGAATTGATAAATTTTTATTTTTGCAATCCATTTAAACTCTGGTGATGGAGTTAAATTTTTTGAAAGTTGGATGATATTCACCATAGACATAACAAAAAATATGAAGTTTCATTTTTGGTGTATGATACTTACTGTAGACTTAAAAAAATATCAAATTTTATTAAGGTCGACGCGAATCTTTTATGATTACCTACGTACCCGGATATCGGGACCAAAGTCACCATACCTCAAAATTGATAAATTTAGTCTCGTCTTGTAATTCATTAACACCCTCGTGCTCGAGTTGATTCTTTTGAAAGTTTGGTGATATTAAACGTTACGAATAACGTGGAGTTGAATCATTTCTGATTCTCTACGTATCCGGAACTCGAGGTGAAAGTATGCGTAGTTGAATTGATAAATTTTTATTTTTGCAATCCATTTATACTCTGGTGATGGATTTAAATTTTTTTTAAAAGTTGGATGATATTGACCGTAGACAAAATAGAAAATATCGAGTTTCATTTTTGGTGTATGATACTTACCGTAGACTTAAGAAAAAATATCAAATTTTATTAATGCGTACTCGAATCTTTTATGATTTCCTACGTACCCGGATCTCGGAACCAAAGTCAACATAGTTCAAAATTGATAAATTTAGTCTGGTTTTTTATTTCCTTAACACCCTAATGCACGAATTGAATTCTTTTGAAAGTTTGGTGATATTAACCGTTACGAATAACCGGAGATATTTATTTCGGTGGATTCTACTCATTTCGGATTGAATACGTACCCAGACCTCGTGATCTAAGTCTTTTGGATCAAAATTGATAAATCGGGTTTGGGTTTGCAATCCATTTATACTCCGGTGATCGAGTTGAATTCTTTTGAAACTTTAATGATATTGACCGTTACGAATAACGCGAGAATTTTGTTTGGGTGGACTTGAATTATTTCCGACTGGCTACGTATCCGGTTCTCGGGATCAAAGTATGCGTAGCTCTGAATTGATAAATTCTTATTTTTCCAATCCATTTAAAGTCTGGTGATGGAGTTAAATTATTTGAAAGTTGGATGATACTCACCATAGACATAACAAAAAATATCGAGTTTCATTTTTGGTGTATGATACTTACCGTAGACTTAAAAAAAATATCATATTTTATTATGGTCGATGCGAATCTTTTATGATTACCTACGTACCCGGATATCGGGACCAAAGTCACCATACTTCAAAATTGATAAATTTAGTCTCGTTTTGTAATTCATTAACACCCTCGTGCTCGTGTTGAATTCTTTTGAAAGTTTGGGAATATTAACCGTTAAGAATTACGAAGATATTTATTTGGGTGGATTCTAATCATTTCAGATTGAATAACTACCCGGATCACGGGATCAAAGTCTGCTGGTTCAAAATTGATAAATCGGGTTTGGGTTTGCAATCCAGTTAAACTCTAGTGATCGAGTTGAATTCTTTTGAAACTTTAATGATATTTACTAATAACGCGAGAATTTTGTTTGGGTGGACTTGAATTATTTTCGATCGGCTACGTATCCGGTTCTCGGGATCAAAGTATGCGTAGTTCTGAATTGATAAATTTGTTTTGGTTTTGCAATTCATTAATACACTGGTGCTCCAGTTGAATTCTTTTGAAAGTTTTGTTATATTAACCGTTACGAATAACGGTTGAGATTTATTTGGGTGGACTCTAATAATTTCGGATAGCATACGTACCGGTACCTCGGGATCAAACTCTGTTGGATCAAAATTGATAAATAGGGTTTGGGTTTGCAATCCATTTATACTCTGGTGATCGAGTTGAATTCTTTTGAAACGTCAATGATATTGACCGTTACGAATAACGCGAGAAATTTGTTTAAGTGGACTTGAATTATATCCGACTACGTATCCGGTTCTCGGGATCAAAGTATATGCGGTTCGAATTGATAAATTTTTATTTTTGCAATCCATTTATACTCTTGTGAGGGTTTAAATTTTTCTTGAAAGTTGTATGATAATCACCATAGACAACATAGAAAATATCGAGTTTCATTTTTGGTGTATAATACTTACGTAGACTTAACAAAAAATATAAAATTTTATTAATGCGGACTCTAATCTTTTGTGATTACCTACGTACCCGGATCTCGGAACCAAAGTCAGCGTAATTCAAAATTGATAAATTTAGTCTGGTTTTGTATATCATTAACACCCTTGTGCACGAGTTGAATTCTTTAAAAAGTTTGGTGATATTAACCGTTACGAATAACGTGAGAGATTTATTTGGGTGGACTCTAATCATTTCAGGTTGAATAAGTACCCTGACCTCGGGATCAAAGTACGCTAGTTCAAAATTGATAAATCGGGTTTGGGTTAGTGACCGTTACGATTAACGAGAAAGATTTGTTTGGGTGGCCTTGAATTATTTCCGACGATCTACGTATCCGGATCTCGGGATCAAAGTATGCGCGATTCGAATTGATAAATTTTTATTTTTCCAATCCATTTATACTGCGGTGACGGAGTTAAATTTTTTTGAAAGTTGGATGATATTGATCGTAGTCATAACGAGAAAATATCGAGTTTCATTTTTGGTGTATGATATTTCTTGTAGATTTGCCAAAAAATATCAAATTTTATTAAGGTGGACTTGAATCTTTTATGATGTGATATTAACTCGTTACGAATAACGGGAGAGATTTATTTGGGTGGTCGTAATAATTTTGGATTGCATACGTACCCGGGCCTCGAAAAAAAAGTACGCTAGTTCAAAATTGATAAATCAGGTATGGGTTTCAAATCCGTTTATACTCTGGTGATCGAGTTGAATTCTTTTGAAACTATAATAATATTGACCGTTACGAATAACGTGGAGTTGAATCATTTCTGATTCTCTACGTATCCGGAACTCGAGGTGAAAGTATGCGTAGTTCTGAATTGATAAATTTTTATTTTTGCAATCCATTTATACTATGGTGATGGATTTAATTTTTTTTTAAAAGTTGGATGATAATGACCGTAGACAAAACAGAAAATATCGAGTTTCATTTTTGGTGTATGATACTTACCGTAGACTTAAGAAAAAATATCAAATTTTATTAATGCAGACTCGAATCTTTTATGATTTCCTACGTACCCGGATCTCGGAACCAAAGTCAACATAGTTCAAAATTGATAAATTTAGTCTGGTTTTTTATTTCCTTAACACCCTAATGCACGAATTGAATTCTTTTGAAAGTTTGGTGATATTAACCGTTACGAATAACCGGAGATATTTATTTCGGTGGATTCTACTCATTTCGGATTGAATACGTACCCGGACCTCGTGATCTAAGTCTTTTGGATCAAAATTGATAAATCGGGTTTGGGTTTGCAATCCATTTATACTCCGGTGATCGAGTTGAATTCTTTTGAAACTTTAATGATATTGACCGTTACGAATAACGCGAGAATTTTGTTTGGGTGGACTTGATATATTTCCGACTGGCTACGTATCCGGTTCTCGGGATCAAAGTATGCGTAGCTCTGAATTGATAAATTTTTATTTTTGCAATCCATTTAAACTCTGGCGATGGAGTTAAATTTTTTGAAAGTTGGATGATATTCACCATAGACATAACAAAAAATATGAAGTTTCATTTTTGGTGTATGATACTTACCGTAGACTTAAAAAAATATCAAATTTTATTAAGGTCGACGCAAATCTTTTATGATTACCTACGTACCCGGATATCGGGACCAAAGTCACCGTACTTCAAAATTGATAAATTTAGTCTCGTCTTGTAATTCATTAACACCCTCGTGCTCGAGTTGATTCTTTTGAAAGTTTGGTGATATTAACCGTTACGAATAACGAGAGAGATTTATTTGGATGGACTCTAATCATTTCAGATTGAATAACTACCCGGACCACGGGATCAAAGTCTGCTGGTTCAAAATTGATAAATCGGGTTTGGGTTTGCAATCCAGTTAAACTCTAGTGATCGAGTTGAATTCTTTTGAAACTTTAATGATATTTACGAATAACGCGAGAACTTTTTTTGGGTGGACTTGAATTATTTTCGACTGGCTACGTATCCGGTTCTCGAGATCAAAGTATGCGTAGTTCGAATTGATAAATTTTTATTTTTGCAATCCATTTCAACTTGGTGATGGAGTTAAATTTTTTGAAAGTTGGATGATATTCACCATTGACATAACAAAAAATATCAAGTTTCATTTTTGGTGTATGATACTTACTGTAGACTTAAAAAAATATCAAATTTTATTAAGGTCGACGCGAATCTTTTATGATTACCTACGTACCCGGATATCAGGACCAAAGTCACCATACCTCAAAATTGATAAATTTAGTCTTGTCTTGTAATTCATTAACACCCTCGTGCACGAGTTGAATTCTTTTGAAAGTTTGGTGATATTTACCGTTACAAATAACGGGAGAGATTTATTTGGGTGGATTCTAATCATTTCAGATTGAATAACTACCGGACCACGGGATCAAAGTCTCGCCGGTTCAAAATTGATAAATCGGGTTAGGGTTTGCAATCCGGTTAAACTCTAGTGATCGAGTTGAATTCTTTTAAAACTTTAATGATATTTACGAATAACGCGAGAATTTTGTTTGGGTGGACTTGAATTATTTTCTCGGCTACGTATCCGGTTCTCGGGATCAAAGTATGCGTAGTTCGAATTGATAAATTTGTTTTGGTTTTGCAATTCATTAATACACCGGTGCTCCAGTTGAATTCTTTTGAAAGTTTTGTTATATTAACCGTTACGAATAACGGTTGAGATTTATTTGGGTGGACTCTAATAATTTCGGATAGCATACGTACCGGTACCTCGGGATCAAACTCGTTGGATCAAAATTGATAAATAGGGTTTGGGTTTGCAATCCATTTATACTCTGGTGATCGAGTTGAATTCTTTTGAAACGTCAATGATATTGACCGTTACGAATAACGCGAGAAATTTGTTTAAGTGGACTTGAATTATATCCGACTGGCTACGTATCCGGTTCTCGGGATCAAAGTATATGCAGTTCTGAATTGATAAATTTTTATTTTTGCAATCCATTTATACTCTTGTGAGGGTTTAAATTTTTCTTGAAAGTTGTATGATAATCACCATAGACAACATAGAAAATATCGAGTTTCATTTTTTGTGTATGATACTTACTGTAGACTTAACAAAAAATATAAAATTTTATTAATGCGGACTCTAATCTTTTGTGATTACCTACGTACCCGGATCTCGGAACCAAAGTCAGCGTAATTCAAAATTGATAAATTTAGTCTGGTTTTGTATATCATTAACACCCTTGTGCACGAGTTGAATTCTTTAAAAAGTTTGGTGATATTAACCGTTACAAATAACGTGAAAGATTTATTTGGGTGGACTCTAATCATTTCAAAGTTGAATAAGTACCCTGACCTCGGGATCAAAGTCTGCTAGTTCAAAATTGATAAATCGGGTTTGGGTTAGTGACCGTTACGAATAACGAGAAAGATTTGTTTGGGTGGCCTTGAATTATTTCCGACAGTCTACGTATCCAGATCTCAGGATCAAAGTATGCGCAGTTCTGAATTGATAAATTTTTATTTTTCCAATCCATTTATACTGCGAGTGATGGAGTTAAATTTTTTTGAAAGTTGGATGATATTGACCGTAGTCATAACAGAAAATATCGAGTTTCATTTTTGGTGTATGATATTTACGGTAGATTTGCCAAAAAATATCAAATTTTATTAAGGTGGACTTGAATCTTTTATGATTACCTACATACACTGATCTCGGGACCAAAGTCAGTGTACTTCAACATTGATAAATTTGGTTTGGTTTTGCAATTCATTATTCCCCTGGGGCTCCAGTTGAATTCTTTTGAAAGTTTGGTGATATTAACTGTAACGAATAACGGGAGAGATTTATTTGAGTGAAGCGTAATAATTTTGGATTGCATACGTACCGGGCCTCGAGAAAAAAAGTACGCTAGTTCAAAATTGATAAATCGGGTATGGGTTTCAAATTCGTTTATACTCTGGTGATCGAGTTGAATTCTTTTGAAACTATAATAATATTGACCGTTACGAATAACGTGGAGTTGAATCATTTCTGATTCTCTAAGTATCCGGAACTCGAGGTGAAAGTATGCGTAGTTCTGAATTGATAAATTTTTCTTTTTGCAATCCATTTATACTCTGGTGATGGATTTAAATTTTTTTTAAAAGTTGGATGATATTGACCGTAGACAAAACAGAAAATATCGAGTTTCATTTTTGGTGTATGATACTTACCGTAGACTTAAGAAAAAATATCAAATTTTATTAATGCAGACTCGAATCTTTTATGATTTCCTACGTACCCGGATCTCGGAACCAAAGTCAACATAGTTCAAAATTGATAAATTTAGTCTTGTTTTTTATTTCCTTAACACCCTAATGCACGAATTGAATTCTTTTGAAAGTTTGGTGATATTAATCGTTACGAATAACCGGAGATATTTATTACGGTGGATTCTACACATTTCGGATTGAATACGTACCCAGACCTCGTGATCTAAGTCTTTTGGATCAAAATTGATAAATCGGGTTTGGGTTTGCAATCCATTTATACTCCGTGATCGAGTTGAATTCTTTTGAAACTTTAATGATATTGACCGTTACGAATAACGCGAGAATTTTGTTTGGGTGGACTTGAATTATTTCCGACCGGGCTACGTATCCGGTTCTCTGGATCAAAGTATGCGTAGCTCCGAATTGATAAATTTTTATTTTTGCAAATCCATTTAAAGTCTCGTGATGGAGTTAAATTATTTGAAAGTTGGATGATACTCACCTTAGACATAACAAAAAATATCGAGTTTCATTTTGGTGTATGATACTTACCGTGAGCCAAAATTATGGGGGGTGAGGGAGGGGGGGATTTAGTCTCGTTTTATAATTCATTAACACCCTCGTGCTCGTGTTGAATTCTTTTGAAAGTTTGGGAATATTAGCAGATTAAGAATAGCAAGAAGATATTTATTTGGGTGGATTCTAATCATTTCTGATTGAATAGCTACCGGATCACGGGATCGAAGTCTATCTGGTTCAAAATTGATAAATGCGTGTTTGGGTTTGCAATCCCGGTTATACTCGCGGTGATCGAGTTGAATTCTTTTGAAACTTTAATGATATTGACGTTACGAATAACGCGAGAATTTTGTTTGGGTGGACTTGATATATTTCGGCTACGTATCCGGTTCTCGGGATCAAAGTATGCGTAGCTACGAATTGATAAATTTTATTTTTGCAATCCATTTAAACTGCGGTGATGGAGTTAAATTTTTTGAAAGTTGGATGATATTCACCATAGACATAACAAAAAATATGAAGTTTCATTTTTGGTGTATGATACTTCTTGTAGACTTAAAAAAATATCAAATTTTATTAAGGTCGACGCAAATCTTTTATGATTACCTGCGTACCCGGATATCGGGACCTAAGTCACCATACCTCAAAATTGATAAATTTAGTCTCGTCTTGTAGTGCGTTAGCGGCCTCGTGCTCGAGTTGATTCTTTTGAAAGTTTGGTGATATTACTTGGTCCGAATAACGGGAGAGATTTATTTGGATGGACTCTAGTCATTTCGGATTGAATAGCTGCATAGACCACGGGATTAAAGTCTGTTTGGTTCAAAATTGATAAATCGGGTTTGGGTTTGCGATCCGGTTAAACTCGAATTATCGAGTTGAATTCTTTTGAAACTTTAATGATATTTACCAATAACTTTCGAGAACTTTGTTTGGGTGGAATTAGATTATTTTCGGCGGGTTTACGTATCGGTTGTCGGGATCAATGTATGCGTAGTTAGAATTGATAAATTTTTATTTTTGCAATCCATTTAAGCTACGAGTGATGGAGTTAAAAAAAAAAAAAAAAAAAAAAAAAAAAATTTTTGAAAGTTGGATGATATTCGCCATTGACATAACAAAAAAATATCGAGTTTCATTTTTGGTGTATGATGCTGCAGAAGTAGACTTAAAAAAATATCAAATTTTATTATGGTCGATGCGAATCTTTTATGATTTTCCACATGCCGGATATCAGAACCAAAGTCTTAGTACTTCAAAATTGATAAATTTAGTCTCATTTTGGCAATTACATTTAACGCCTGGGTATGGAGGAGTTGAATTCTTTTGAAAGTTTGGTGATATTTACCGTTACAAATAACGGGAGAGATTTATTTGGGTGGATTCTAAACATTTCAGATTGAATACGTACCGGACCACGGGATCAAAGTCCGTTGGTTCAAAATTGATAAATCGGGTTGGGTTTGCAATCCATTTAAACTCTAGTGATCGAGTTGAATTCTTTTGAAACTTTAATGATATTTACGAATAACGCGAGAATTTTGTTTGGGTGGACTTGAATTATTTTCGATCGGCTACGTATCCTACTCGGGATCAAAGTATGCGTAGTTCTGAATTGATAAATTTGTTTTGGTTTTGCAATTCATTAATACACCGGTGCTCCGTTGAATTCTTTTGAAAGTTTTGTTATATAACCGTTACGAATAACGGTTGAGATTTATTTGGGTGGACTCTAATAATTTCGGATAGCATACGTACGGTACGTCGGATCAAACTCGTTGGATCAAAATTGATAAATAGGGTTTGGGTTTGCAATCCATTTATACTGCGGTGATCGAGTTGAATTCTTTTGAAACTTTAATGATATTGACCGTTACAAATAACGCGAGAGATATTTTTGGGTGGAGTTGAATCATTTCCGATTGGCTACGTATCCGAACTCGGGATCAAAGTATGCGTAGTTCCGAATTGATAAATTTTTATTTTTGCAATCCATTTATACTCCGGTGATGGATTTAAATTTTTTTTGAAAGTTGGATGATAATCACCATAGACAACATAGAAAATATCGAGTTTCATTTTTGGTGTATGATACTTACCGTAGACTTAACAAAAAATATCAAGTTTTATTAATTTTAACTCGAATCTTTTATGATTACCTACGTACCCGGATCTCGGAACCAAAGTCGCCGTAGTTCAAAATTGATAAATTTAGTTCGGTTTTGTATTTCATTAACACCCTTGTGCACGAGTTGAATTCTTAAAAAGTTTGGTGATATTAACCGTTACGAATAACGTGAGATATTTATTTGGGTGGACTTAATCATTTCGTGTTGAATAAGTACCCCGACCTCGGATCAAAGTCAACTAGTTCAAAATTGATAAATCGGGTTTGCTAGTGACCGTTACGAATAACCAGAAAGATTTGTTTGGGTGG
>JAUJYP020000908.1:0-44204 GCA_030674075.2 Linum usitatissimum
AGATCTTAAAACTTTGAAATTTTCGTGTCAAAATGGTTTATTTCATGGGTTAATCTCTCAAATTGGCTAATTTTCATCTCGAAAATTAAATTTTTGGGCTTGGCCAATACCATATCTCGTTCAACCGCCAAGAATTGAGTTTTCACAATGTTACACTCTAGAAATATCAGACATATGAAATGAATACACATTTTTGAAAGGTTTGGATTGTTCTTGTTAGTGGGGATGTATGTGGTTTCGAATACAAACATCTTAGCTTGGATTTCTAGCAACTTCTCACCACACATGCATGCGTAAAAGTAATCCAATTTGACAATTTTCAAACACTAACATAATACAAAATAAAATCGAGTTTTAACTTCATTTCGACATTATTTGCCGAGGTTACCATATCAAAATTTGAATTTTTAATCATTTCAAGCATGCATGTCTAATATTATGCATCTTAAAACTTTGAAATTTTCGTGTCAAAATCGCTTATTTCATAAAGTAACCCCCTTTGAAATTGGCTAATTTTCATATGAAAATTAAATTTTTTTAAGTTGGCCAATATTTTACATCCTTGTTGGGAATGACTAAGAATTGAGTTTTCACAATCTTAAACCCTTCAAATATTTGGCAAACATGAAATTAAAAGACACATTTGAAATGTTTTGATTGTTCTTGTTAAATAGGACGTACGTGCTTTCAAATGCTAAAATATTAACTTGGATTTCTAGCAATTTCTCACCACATGCATGCGTAAAGTAAGCCAATTTGACAATTTTGAAACACTAATATAATATAAAATAAAATCGAGTTTTAACTTCATTTCGATATTATTTACCGAGGTTACCATATCAAAATTTGAATTTTTAATCATTTCAAGTATGCATGTCTAATATTAGGTGCATCTTAAAACTTTGAAATTTTCGTGTCAAAATGGCTTATTTCCGTAGGATAACTCATCCGAAAATTGACTAATTTTGACATGAACAAGAAGTTTTTTCACACAATATTTTACAAGCTTGTTGGGAATGACGAAGAATTGAGTTTTCACAATGTTAAACCCTTGGAAATATTTATCGATGAAATTAAAAGACACATTTTTGAAAGGTTTCGATTATTCCCGTTAGGGGGGATGTATGTGCTTTTCAATACAAACATCCGAGCTTGGATTTCTAGCGATTCTCACCACATACATGCGTAAACTAAGCCAATTTGACAATTTTGAAATAATAATATAATACAAAATAAAATCGAGTTTTAACTTCATTTCGACATTATTTACCGAGGTTACCATATCAAAATTTGAATTTTTAATCATTTCAAGTACGCATGTCTAATATTAGGCAACATCTTAAAACTTTGAAATTTTCTTGTCAAAATTGCTTATTTTCATAGGTTAACCCTTTTTAAATTGGCTAATTTTCATATGAAAATTAATTTTTTTAAGTTGGCCAATATTTTACATCCTTGTCGGGAATGACTATGAATTGAGTTTTCACAATGTTGAACCCTCAAAATATTGGACATATGAAATGAATAGACATTTTTGAAAGGTTTTGATTGTTCTTGTTATTGGGGATGTATGTGCTTTCTAATACAAACATCTTAGCTTGGATTTCTAGCGATTTCTCACCACATACATGCAAACTAAGCCAATTTGACAATTTTGAAACAAAAATATAATACAAAATAAAATCTAGTTTTAACTTCATTTCGACATTATTTACCGAGGTTACCATATCAAAATTTGAATTTTTTAATCATTTCAAGTATGCATGTCTAATATTAGGCGTATCTTAAAACTTTAAAATTTTCGTGTCAAAATGGCTTATTTTCATGGGTTAACCCCTTTGGAAATTGGATAATTTTCATATGAAAATTAAACTTTTTTAAGTTGGCCAATATTTTACATCCTTGTTCGGAATGACTAAGAATTGAGTTTTCACAATGTTAAATTCTAGAAATATTGGACATATGAAATGAATAGACATTTTTGAAAGGTTTTGATTGTTCTTTATGAAGTGGGGATGCATGTGTTTTAAAATACAAACATCTTAGCTTGGATTTCTAGCAATTTCTCACCACATGCATGCGAAAGTAATCCAATTTGACACTTTTCAAACACTAAATACAATACAAAATAAAATCGAGTTTTAACTTCATTTCGACATTATTTGCCGAGGTTACCATATCAAAATTTGAATTTTTAATCATTTCAAGTATAAAATGTCTTAATATTGTGCGTATCTTAAAACGTTGAAATTTTCATGTCAAAATGGCTTATTTCCATACGTTAACACCTTGGAAATCGACCAAATTTCATATGAAAGTTAAATTTTTTAAGTTGGCCAATATGTTACATCCTTGTCGGGAATGACTAAGAATTGAGTTCGTACAATCTTAAACCCTTCAAATATTTGCCGTATGAAATTAAAAGACACATTTGAAATGTTTTGATTGTTCTTGTTTGGGATACATTTGCTTTCAAATGCTAAAATATTAACTTGGATTTCTAGCAATTTCTCACCACATGCATGCAAAACTTAATGTAAGCCAATTTGACAATTTTGTAACACTAATATAATATAAAATAAAATCGAGTTTTAACTTCATTTCGATATTATTTACCGAGGTTACCATATCAAAATTTGAATTTTTAATCATTTCAAGTACGCATGTCTAATATTAGGCGTATCATAAAACTTTGAAATTTTAGTGTCAAAATGGCTTATTTCCGTAGGATAACCTATCCGAAAATTGACTAATTTTGACATGAACAGTAAGTTTTATCAGTTGGCCAATATTTTAGAGGCTTGTTGGGAATGACTAAGAATTGAGTTTTCACAATGTTAAACCCTTGAAATATTGGACAGATGAAATTAAAATACATTTTTGAAAGGTTTTGATTATTCTTTTTGGTGGGGATGTATGTGCTTTTGAATACAAAGCATCCGAGCTTGGATTTCTAGCGATTTCTCACCACATACATGCAAACTAAGCCAATCTGACACTCTTGAAACAAGAATATAATACAAAATAAAATCAAGTTTTAACTTCATTTCGACATTATTTACCGAGGTTACCATATCAAAATTTGAATTTTTAATCATTTCAAGTACGCATGTCTAATATTAGGCAGATCTTAAAACTTTGAAATTTTCGTGTCAAAATTGCTTATTTTCATAGGTTAACCCCTTTGGAAATTGGCTAATTTTCATATGAAAATTAATTTTTTATAAGTTGGCCAATATTTTACATCCTTGTTTGGAATGACTAAGAATTGAGTTTTCACAATGTTAAACTCTAGAAATATTGGACATAAGTGAAATAAATAGACATTTTTGAAAGGTTTTGATCGTTTCTTGTTAAATGATGTATGTGCTTTCGAATACAAACATCTTAGTTCAGATTTCTACCGATTCTCACCACATACATGCAAACTAAGCCAATTTGACAATTTTGAAACAAACATAATACAAAAAATAAATCGAGTTTTAACTTCATTTCGACATTATTTACCGAGGTTACCATATCAAAATTTGAATTTTTTTAATCATTTCAAGTATGCATTCCTAATATTAGGCAACATCTTAAAACTTTGAAATTTTCGTGTCAAAATGGCTTATTTTCATAAAGTTAACCCCTTTGGAAATTGGATAATTTTCATATGAAAATTAAACTTTTTTAAGTTGGCCAATATTTTACATCCTTTGCTGGGAATGACTAAGAATTGAGTTTTCACAATGTTAAATTCTAGAAATATTGGACATAGGAAATGAATAGACATTTTTGAAAGGTTTTTATTAATTCTTAGTGGGGATGTAAGCGTGGTTTCGAATACAAAACATCTTAGCTTGGATTTCTAGCAATTTCTCAAAGACATGCATGCAACTTAAAGTAATCCAATTTGACAATTTTCAAACACTAACATAATACAAAATAAAATCGAGTTTTAACTTCATTTTTACATTATTTGCCGATGTTACCATATCAAAATTTGAATTTTTAATCATTTCAAGTATAAATGTATAATATTAGGCAAACATCTTAAAACGTTGAAATTTTCGTGTCAAAATGGCTTAATTTCATAATGTTTTTTTTAAAGTTAAATTTTTTAAGTTGGCCAATATGTTACATCCTTGTCAGGAATGACTAAGAATTGAGTTTGCACAACTTTAACCCTTCAAATATTTGGCAACATGAAATTAAAAGACACATTTGAAATGTTTTGATTGTTCTTGTTAGCCCAGATGTACGTGCTTTCAAATGCTAAAATATTAACTTGGATTTCTAGCAATTTCTCACCACATTTATTTAATGTAAGCCAATTTGACAATTTTGAAACAATTAATATAATATAAAATAAAATCGAGTTTTAACTTCATTTCGATATTATTTACCGAGGTTACCATATCGAAATTTGAATTTTTAATCATTTCAAGTACGCATGTCTAATATTAGGGCAATATCTTAAAACTTTGAAATTTTAGTGTCAAAATGGTTTATTTCCGTAGGATAACTCATTTGAAAATTGACTAATTTTGACATGAACAAGAAGTTTTATTTTCACAAATAATATTTTGTAGGCTTGTTGGGAATGACTAAGAATTGAGTTTTCACAATGTTAAACCCTCGAAATATTGAGCGTATGAAATTAAATACATTTTTGAATGGTTTTGATTATTTCAGCAATGTGGATGTGTGCGCTGTATTAATACAAGCATCCGAGCCTGGATTTCTAGCGATTCTCACCACATACATGCACAAATTCAAGCCAATTTAATAATTTGGAAACAGTAATATAATACAAAATAAATCAAGTTTTAACTTCATTTCGACATTATTTACCGAGGTTACCATATCAAAATTTGAATTTCAATCATTTCGTTAATAATGTGTTCAATATTAGTGATCTTTAAAACTTTGAAATTTTCGTGGTCAAAATCGCTTATTTCTGACAGTTTTACCTTTTGAAATTGGCTAATTTTCATATGAAAATAAATTTTAAGTTGGCCAATATTTTACATCCTTGTTGGGAATGACCAAGAATTGAGTTTTCACAATGTTAAATTTGTGGAAATATTGAACATATGAAATGAATGTACATTTTTGAAAGGTTTTGATTTCACTGTTTGGGGATGTATGTGGTTTTTAATACAAACATCTTAGCTTGGATTTCTATTAATTTCTCACCACATGTATGCAGAAAGTAATCCAATTTGACAATTTTCAAACACTAACATAATACAAAATAAAATCGAGTTTTAACTTCATTTCGACATTATTTCAATAATGCTACTATATCAAAATTTGAATTTTTAAATCATTTCAAGCATAAATGTATAATATTAGGCAAGGTGATTCAAAACGTTGAAATTTTCACAGATGTCAAAAATGGCTTAATTTCATAAAGTTAAATTTTTTAATATGGCCAATATGTGTTACATCCTTGCTCAAAATGACTAAGAATCTATGCCTGCACAATCTTAAACCCTTCAAATATTTGGCATGAAATTGGGTGCTGATACATTTGAAATGTTTTGATTTGTTTCTAGAAAGAATAATTTTATATGCTTTCAAATGCTAAAATACAGACCCTGGATTTCTAGCAATTTCTCACCACATGCATAATGTGCTTAATTTGTCAATTCTGAAACACTAATATAATATAAAATAAAATCGAGTTTTAACTTCATTTCGACATTATTTACCGAGGTTACTGAAGAATAAATTTAAATTTTTAACTATTTCAGGTTTTTATGTCTAATATTAGTGCATCTGGAAACTTTGAAACTTTTAGTGTCAAAATGGCTTATTTCCGTAGGATAACTCATCTCAAAATTGGACTTAATTTTTGATAATGTAATGAAGTTTTACCTGGGCTTTACTATTTGGCAGAGTTGTTGGGAATGACTAAGAATTGAGTTTTTCCAATGTTAAACCCTTGAAATATTAATGCATGAAATTAAACACATTTTTGAATGGTTTTGATTATTCTTTGGCAGCGGGATGGCTGTGAAGCTTTGAATATGTTGCTATTATCTGAGCTTGGATTTCTAGCGATTCTCACCAATACATGCATGCACAAACTCTGTCAATTTGACAATTCTTTGAAACAAATAATATAATACAAAATAAAATCAAGTTTTAACTTCATTTCTACATTATCTACCGAGGTTACCATATCAAAAATTTGAATTTTTAATCATTTCACAGCTTATTTTTTTCTTAATATTAGTGCATCTTAAAACTTTGAAATTTTCGTGTCAAAATTGGCTTATTTCACATGTTAACCCCTTTTGAGTCTGCTAATTTTTCATATGAAAATTAAATTTTTATTTTGGCCAATATTTTACATCCTTACTGGGAATGACTAAGAATTGAGTTTTCACAATGTTAAACTCTAGAAATATTATAGATATGAAATGAATAGACATTTTTGAAAGGTTTCGATCGTTCTCAAGAGTAATGATTTACGTGCTTTCGAATACAAACATCTTAGCTTGGATTTCAAGCAATTTCTCACCACATGAATGCAAGAAGTAATCCAATTTGACAATTTTTAAACACTAACATAATACAAAATAAATTTGAGTTTTAACTTCATTTCGACATTATTTGCCGATGTTACCATATCAAAATTTGAATTTTTAATCATTTCAAGTATAAATGTCTAATATTAGGCAAACATCTTAAAACTTTGAAATTTTCTTGTCAAAATGCATGTTATTCTTATTTTTATAATGCTAACACTTTTGAAACTGGCCAAATTTCATATGAAAGTTAAATTTTTTAAGTTGGCCAATATGTTACATCTTTGCTTCGGGAATGACTAAGATTTTGAGTTTTCACAAATCCTAAAACCCTTCAAATATTGGACAGATGAAATTTAAAAGACACATTTGAAATGTTTTGATTGTTCTTGTTAGTGGGGATGTATGTGCTTTCAAATGCTAAAATATTAACTTGGATTTCTAGCAATTTCTCACCACATGCATGCAGAAGTGTGCTAACTTGACAATTTTGAAACACTAATATAATATTAAATAAAATCGAGTTTTAACTTCATTTCTACATTATTTGACGAGGTTACCATATCAAAATTTGAATTTTTAAATTATTTCAAGCATGCATGTCTAATATTAGGCAATTTAAAAACTTTGAAATTTTCGTGTCAAAATGGCTTATTTCCATATTTTAACCCCTTTTCGAAATTGACCAATTTTCATAGGAAAATTAAATTTTTTAAGTTGGGCAAATATTTTACATCCTTGTTAAAAAACACTAAGAATTGAGTTTTCACAATGTTAAACCCTTGAAATATTGGACAGATGAAATTAAAAGACATTTGGAAAAGGTTTTGATTATTTCGTTAAAGAGGGGATGTATATGCTTTCGAATACAAACATCTTAGTTTGGATTAGTAGCGAAGTTCTCACCACATACATGCAAACTAATCCAATTTGACAATTTTTAAACTCTAACAAAATACAAAATAAAATCGAGTTTTAACTTCATTTCGACATTATTTGCCGAGGCTACCATATCAAAATTTAAATTCTTAATCATTTCTTGTTATTAAAGTCTCCACATCAGTGTATCTTAAAACGTTGAAATTTTCGTGTCAAAATGGCTTATATCCATACGTTAACACCTTTGGATATTGACCAAATTTCATACAAAAGTTAAATTTTTTTAAGTTGGCCATTATGCAAGCATCCTTGTCGTGTTTGCATCATGAACTGAGTTTTCTACAACTTAAACCCTTCAAATATTTGTCGTATGAAATTAAAAGACACATTTGAAATGTTTTGATTGTTCTTGTTAAATGGGGATGTATGTGCTTTCAAATGCCAAAATATTAACTTGGATTTCTAAAGAAATTGTTCACCAAGAAGATGCATGCGGTGTTAAGCCAATTTGACAATTTTGAAACACTAATATAATACTAAACAAAATCGAGTTTTAACTTCATTTCGATATTATTTACCGAGGTTACCTTATCAAAATTTGAATTTTTAATCATTTTAAGCATGGGCATGTCTAATATTGTGCGTATCAACTCCTGAAATTTTCGTGTCAAAATGGCTTATTTCCGTAGGATAACTCATCCGAAAATTGACTAATTTTACATGAACAAGAAGTTTTTTCAAATGGGCCAATATTTTACAAGATTGTTGGGAATGACTAAGAATTGAGTTTTCACAATGTTAAACCCTTGAAATATTGGACAAGATATGAAATTAAAATACATTTTTGAAAGGTTTTCAATACCAAGCATGTTGGGATGTACGTGCTTTTGAATACAAACATCCGAGCTTGGATTTCTAGCTCACCACATACATGCACAAACTAAGCCAATTTGACAAATTTGAAATGTACTATTACAATACAAAACAAAATCGAGTTTCAACCTCATTTCCACATTATTTACCGAGGTTACCTTATCAAAATTTGAATTTTTAATCATTTCAAGAATGCATGTCTAATATTAGGTGATCTCCAAACTTTGAAATTTTCGTGTCAAAATGGCTTATTTCATAGGTTAACCCCTTTGAAATTGGCTAATTTTCTACATGAAAATTAAATTCTCCTTAAGTTGGCCAATATTTTACATCCTTGTCGGGAATGACTAAGATTTGGAGTTTTCACAATGTTAAACTCTAGAAATATTGGACATATGAAATGAATAGACATTTTTGAAAGGTTTTGATTGTTCTAGTTATGGGGATGTATGTGCTTTCAAATACTAACATCTTTGAAGCTTAAATTTCTAGAAATTTCTCACCATACGCATGCGTAAGTAATCCAATTTGACAATTTTTAAAACACTAACATAATACAAAATAAAATCGAGTTTTAACCTCATTTCGACATTTTTTGCCGAGGTTACCATATCAAAATTTGAATTTTTTATCATTTCAAATATAAAAATGTTCAATATTATGTGATCTTAAAACTTTGAAATTTTCGTCTCAATATGGCTTATTTCCATACATTTAAACTTTTTTGGAAATTGGCTAATTTTCTTATGAAATTAAATTTTTTAAGTTGGCCAATATTTTACATCCTTGTTGGGAATGACTAAGAATTGAGTTTTCACAATGTTAAACCCTTGAAATATTGGACATGTGAAATTAAATATACATTTTTGAATTCTATTGATTATTCTTGTTCTTGCCGATGGCCGTGCTTTAGAATACAAACATCTTAGCTCCGATTTCTAATGGTTCTCACCACATACATGCGTAAACCCAGCCAATTTGAAAAATTTGAAACACTAATAGAATACAAAAATAAAAACGAGAAATAACTTGCTTTCCGACACCACCTACGAGGTTACTATATCAAAATTTGAATTTTTAATCATTTCAAGTATAAACGTCTAATATTATGCATCTTAAAATGTTGAAATTTTCGTGTCAAAATGGCTTATTTCCATACGTTAACACCTTTGGAAATTGACCAAATTTCATATGAAAGTTAAATTTTTGGGTTAGCCAATATGCTACATCCTTATCCCGAATGACTAAGAATTTATTTTTCACAATCTTAAACCTTTCAAATATTGGACAGATGAAATTAAAAGACACATTTGAAATGTTTTGATTGTTCTTGTTAGTGGGGATGTATGTGCTCTAAAATGCTAAAATATTAACTTGGATTTCAAACAATTTCTCACCACATGCATGCAGAAAGTAAGCCAATTTGACAATTTTGAAACACTAATATAACATAAAATAAAATCGAGTTTTAACTTCATTTCGACATTATTTACCGCAGGTTACCATATCAAAATTTGAATTTTTAATCATTTCAAAGTATGCATGTCTAATATTACGTCATCTTAAAACTTTAGAAATTTACGTGACAATATGGCTTATTTCCTACATTAACCCCTTTTCTGGAATGGACCAATTTTCATAGGAAATTTAAATTTTTGTTGGCCAATCTTTTCCATGCTTGTTGGGAATGACTAAGAATTGAGTTTTCACAATTTAAACCCTTGAAATATTGGACGAGATGAAATTAAAACACATTTTTGAAAGGTTTTGATTATTCTTGTTAGTGGGGACGAATGTGCTTTCGAATACGAACATCTTAGCTTGGATTTCTAGCGTTCTCACCACATACATGCGAAACTAAGCCAATTTGACAATTTTGAAACAGTAATATAATAAAATAAAATCGATTTTTAACTTTATTTTGACATTATTTTCCGGGGTTACCATTTTAAAACTTGAACTTTTAATCATTTCAAGTATGCATGTCTAATATTAGGCGATCTTAAAACTTTGAAATTTTCGTATCAAAATGGCTTATTTCCATACTTTAACACGTTTGGAAATTGACCAAATTTCATATGAAAGTTAAATTTTTTAAGTTGGCCAATATTTTACATCACTTTTGCGGAATGACTAAGAATTGAGTTTTCACAATGTTAAACTCTTTGACATATTGGACATATGAAATGAATAGACATTTTTGAAAGGTTTTGATTGTTCTTTTTAGTGGGGATGTATGTGCTTTCTAATACAAACATCTTAGCTTGATTTCTAGAAATTTCTCACCACATGCATGCTTAAAGTAATCCAATTTGACAATTTTCAAACACTAACATAATACAAAATAAAATCGAGTTTTAACTTCATTTCGACATTATTTACCGAGGTTACCATATCAAAATTTGAATTTTTAATCATTTAAAATATGCATGTCTAATATTAGGCGACATCTTAAAACTTTGAAATTTTCGTCTCAATATGGCTTTTATTTCATCATACATTAACCCCTTTGGAAATTGACCAATTTTCATACGAAAATTAAATTTTTTAAGTTGGCCAATATTTTACATCCTTGTTGGGAATGACTAAGAATTGAGTTTTCACAATGTTAAACCCTTGAAATATTGGACATGTGAAATTAAATGACATTTTTGAAAGGTTTTGATTATTCTTGTTAGTGGGGATGCATGTGCTTTCGAATACAAATATCTTAGCTTGGATTTCTAGCAATTTCTCACGACATGCATGCATAAACTAAGCCATTTGGACAATTTTTAAACACTAACATAATACACAATAAAAATCGAGTTTTAACTTCATTTCGACATTATTTGCCGAGGTTACCATATCAAAATTTGAATTTTTAATCATTTCAAGTATGCATGTCTAATATTACGCGTATCTTAAAACTTTGAAATTTACGTGTCAATATGGCTTATTTCCATACATTAACCCCTTTGGAAATTGACCAATTTTCATACGAAAATTAAATTTTTTAAGTTGGCCAATATTTTACATCCTTGTTGGGAATGACTAAGAATTGAGTTTTCACAATGTTAAACCCTTGAAATATTGGACATGTGAAATTAAATGACATTTTTGAAAGGTTTTGATTATTCTTGTTAGTGGGGATGCATGTGCTTTCGAATACAAATATCTTAGCTTGGATTTCTAGCAATTTCTCACGACATGCATGCATAAACTAAGCCAATTGGACAATTTTTAAACACTAACATAATACATAATAAAATCGAGTTTTAACTTCATTTCGACATTATTTGCCAAGGTTACCATATCAAAATTTGAATTTTTAATCATTTCAAGTATGCATGTCTAATATTACGCAGATCTTAAAACTTTGAAATTTACGTGTCAATATGGCTTATTTCCATACATTAACCCCTTTGGAAATTGACCAATTTTCATAGGAAATTTAAATTTTTTAAGTTGGCCAATCTTTTCCATGCTTGTTGGGAATGACTAAGAATTGAGTTTTCACAATTTAAACCCTTGAAATATTGGACAGATGAAATTAAAACACATTTTTGAAAGGTTTTGATTATTCTTGTTAGTGGGGATGAATGTGCTTTCGAATACGAACATCTTAGCTTGGATTTCTAGCGGTTCTCACCACATACATGCGAAACTAAGCCAATTTGACAATTTTGAAACGAGTAATATAATAAAAAATAAAATCGATTTTTAACTTTATTTTGACATTATTTTCCGGGGTTACCATTTTAAAACTTGAACTTTTAATCATTTCAAGTATGCATGTCTAATATTAGGCGAGATCTTAAAACTTTGAAATTTTCGTGTCAAAATGGCTTATTTCCATACTTTAACACGTTTGGAAATTGACCAAATTTCATATGAAAGTTAAATTTTTTAAGTTGGCCAATATTTTACATCCTTGTTGGGAATGACTAAGAATTGAGTTTTCACAATGTTAAACTCTTGACATATTGGACATATGAAATGAATAGACATTTTTGAAAGGTTTTGATTGTTCGTTTTAGTGGGGATGTATGTGCTTTCGAATACAAACATCTTAGCTTGGATTTCTAGAAATTTCTCACCACATGCATGCAGAAAGTAATCCAATTTGACAATTTTCAAACACTAACATAATACAAAATAAAATCGAGTTTTAACTTCATTTCGACATTATTTGCCGAGGTTACCATATCAAAATTTGAATTTTTAATCATTTCAAGTATGCTTGTCTAATATTAGGCAGATCTTAAAACTTTGAAATTTACGTGTCAATATAGCTTATTTCCATACATTAACCCCTTTGGAAATTGACCAATTTTCATAGGAAAATTAAATTTTTTAAGTTGGCCAATATTTTACATCCTTGTTGGGAATGACTAAGAATTGAGTTTTCACAATGTTAAACCCTTGAAATATTGGACAGATGTAATTAAAAGACATTTTTGAAAGGTTTTGATTATTCTTGTTAGTGGGGATGTATGTGCTTTCGAATACAAACATCTTAGCTTGGATTTCTAGCGGTTCTCACCACATACATGCAGAAACTAAGCCAATTTGACAATTTTGAAACAGTAATATAATACAACATAAAATCGAGTTTTAACTTTATTTTGACATTATTTACCGGGGTTACCATTTTAAAACTTGAACTTTTAATCATTTCAAGTATGCATGTCTAATATTAGGCAGATCTTAAAACTTCGAAATTTTCTCGTCAAAATGGCTTATTTCATAGGTTAACCCCTTTGGAAATTGACCAAATTTCATATGAAAGTTAAATTTTTTAAGTTGGCCAATATTTTACATCCTTGTTGGGAATGACTAAGAATTGAGTTTTCACAACTTAAACCCTTCAAATATTGGACATATGAAATTAAAAGACATGTTTGAAAGGTTTTGATTGTTCTTGTTAGGGGGGATGTATGTTCTTTCAAATGCTAAAATATTAAATTGGATTTCTAGCAATTTCTCACCACAGCATGCATAAAGTAAGCCAATTTGACAATTTTGAGACAAGTAATATAATATAAAATAAAATCGAGTTTTAACTTCATTTCGACATTATTTACCGAGGTTACCATATCAAAATTTGAATATTTAATCATTTCAAGTATGCATGTCTAATATTAGGCAGATCGTAAAACTTTGAACTTTTCATGTCAATATGGCTTATTTCCAGACATTAACCCCTTTGGAAATTGACCAATTTTCATTGAAAATTAAATTTTTTACGTTGGCCAATATTTTACATCCTTGTTGGGAATGACTAAGAATTGAGTTTTCACAATGTTAAACCCTTGAAATATTGGACAGCTTGAAATTAAAAGACATTTTGAAAGGTTTTGATTATTCTTGTTAGTGCGGATGTATGTGCTTTCAAATACAAACATCTTAGCTTGGATTTCTAGCAATTTCTCACCACATGCATGTAGAAAGTAATCCAATTTGACAATTTTCAAACACTAACATAATACAAAATAAAATCGAGTTTTAACTTCATATCGACATTATTTACCGGGGTTACCATATTAAAACTTGATTTTTTAATCATTTCAAGTATGCATGTATAATATTAGGCAGATCTTAAAACATTGAAATTTTCGTGTCAAAATGGCTTATTTCCATAGGTGTTCCCTTTGGAAATTGGCCAATTTTCGTATGAAAATTAAATTTGTTCAGTTGGCCAATATTTTACATCCTTGTTGGGAATGGCTAAGAATTGAGTTTTCACAATGTTAAACCCTTGAAATATTGGACAGATGAAATGAATAGACATTTTTGAAAGGTTTTGATTGTTCTTGTTAGTGGGGATGTATGTGCTTTCAAATACAAACATCTTAGCTTGGATTTCTAGCGGTTTCTCACCACATGCATGCGAATGTAAGCTAATTTGATAATTTTCGAACACTAATATAATACAAAATAAAATCGAGTTTTAACTTCATTTCGACATTATTTGCCGAGGTTACCATATCAAAATTTGAATTTTTAATCATTTCAAGTATAAATGTCTAATCTTAGGCAGATCTTAAAACAATGAAAGTTTTGTGTCAAAATGGCTTATTTCCATACGTTAACCCCTTTGGAAATTGACCAAATTTCATATGAAAGTTAAATTTTTAAGTTGGCCAATATTTTACATCCTTGTTGGGAATGACTAAGAATTGAGTTTTCACAACTTAAACCCTTCAAATATTGGACATATGAAATTAAAAGACATGTTTGAAAGGTTTTGATTGTTCTTGTTAGGGGGGATGTATGTTCTTTCAAATGCTAAAATATTAAATTGGATTTCTAGCAATTTCTCACCACAGGCATGCATAAAGTAAGCCAATTTGACAATTTTGAAACGATGTAATATAATATAAAATAAAATCGAGTTTTAACTTCATTTCGACATTATTTACCGAGGTTACCATATCAAAATTTGAATTTTTAATCATTTCAAGTATGCATGTCTAATATTAGGCAGATCGTAAAACTTTGAACTTTTCATGTCAATATGGCTTATTTCCAGACATTAACCCCTTTGGAAATTGACCAATTTTCATTGAAAATTAAATTTTTTACGTTGGCCAATATTTTACATCCTTGTTGGGAATGACTAAGAATTGAGTTTTCACAATGTTAAACCCTTGAAATATTGGACAGTTGAAATTAAAAGACATTTTGAAAGGTTTTGATTATTCTTGTTAGTGCGGATGTATGTGCTTTCAAATACAAACATCTTAGCTTGGATTTCTAGCAATTTCTCACCACATGCATGTAGAAAGTAATCCAATTTGACAATTTTCAAACACTAACATAATACAAAATAAAATAGAGTTTTAACTTCATTTTGACATTATTTTTAGGGACTACCATTTTAAAACTTGATTTTTTCATCATTTCAAATATGCCTGTCTAATATTAGGTAGATTTTAAAACTTTGAAAGTTTTGTGTCAAAATGGCTTATTTCCATACTTTAACCCCTTTGGAAATTGACCAAATTTCATATGAAAGTTAAATTTTTTAAGTTGGCCAATATTTTACATCCTTGTTGGGAATGACTAAGTATTGAGTTTTCACAATTTTAACCCGTGAAATATTGGACAGATGAAATGAATAGACATTTATGAAAGGTTTTGATTGTTCTTGTTAGTGGGGATGTATGTGCTTTTGAAGACAAACATCTTAGCTTGGATTTCTAGCGGTTCTCACCACATACATGCAGAAACTAAGCCAATTTGACAATTGTGTAATAGTAATATAATACAAAATAAAATCGAGTTTTAACTTTATTTCGACATTATTTGCCGGGGTTACCATATCAAAACTTTAATTTTTAATCATTTCAAGTATGTATGTCTAATATTAGGGAGATGTTAAAATTTTGAAATTTTCGTGTCAAAATGGCTTATTTCCATACGTTAACCCCTTTGGAAATTGACCAAATTTCATATGAAAGTTAAATTTTTTAAGTTGGCCAATATTTTACATCCTTGTTCGGATTGACTAAGAATTGAGTTTTCACAATGTTAAACCCTTCAAATATTGGACGGATGAAATTAAAAGACATGTTTGAAACGTTTTGATTGTTCTTGTTAGTGGGGATGTATGTGCTTTCAAATGCCAAAATATTAACTTGGATTTCTAGCAATTTCTCACCATATGCATGGAGAAAGTAAGCCAATTTGACAATAATATAATACAAAATAAAATCGAGTTTTAACTTCATATCGACATTATTTACGGGGTTACCATATTAAAACTTGATTTTTTAATCATTTCAAGTATGCATGTATAATATTAGGCAGATCTTAAAACATTGAAATTTTCCTGTCAAAATGGCTTATTTCCATAGGTGTTCCCTTTGGAAATTGGCCAATTTTCGTATGAAAATTAAATTTGTTAAGTTGGCCAATATTTTACATCCTTGTTGGGAATGGCTAAGAATTGAGTTTTCACAATGTTAAACCCTTGAAATATTGGACGAGATGAAATGAATAGACATTTTTGAAAGGTTTTGATTGTTCTTGTTAGTGGGGATGTATGTGCTTTCAAATACAAACATCTTAGCTTGGATTTCTAGCAGTTTCTCACCACATGCATGCAGAATGTAAGCTAATTTGACAATTTTCAAACACTAATATAATACAAAATAAAATCGAGTTTTTACTTCATATCGACATTATTTACCGGGGTTACCATATTAAAATTTCAATTTTTAATCATTTCAAGTATGCATGTCTAATATTAGGCAGATCTTAAAACTTTGAAATTTTCGTGTCAAAATGGCTTATTTCATAGGTTAACCCCCTTTGGAAATTAGCTAATTTTCATATGAAAATTAAATTTTTTAAGTTGGCCAATATTTTACATCCTTGTTGGGAATGACTAAGAATTGAGTTTTCACAAAGTTAAACCCTTGAAATATTGGACGGATGAAATGAATAGACATTTTTGAAAGGTTTTGATTGTTCTTCTTAGTGGGGATTTATGTGCTTTCAAATACAAACATCTTAGCTTGGATTTCTAGCGGTTTCTCACCACATGCATGCGGAATGTAAGCAAATTTGACAATTTTCAAACACTAACATAATACAAAATAAAATCGAGTTTTAACTTCATATCGACATTATTTACGGGTTACCATATTAAAACTTGAATTTTTAATCATTTCAAGTATGCATGTCTAATATTAGGCAGATTTAAAAACTTTGAAAGTTTTGTGTCAAAATGGCTATTTCCATACGTTAACCCCTTTGGAAATTGACCAAATTTCATATGAAAGTTATATTTTTAACTTGGCTAATATTTTACATTCTTGTTGGGAATAACTAAGAATTGTGTTTTCACAATGTTAAACCCTTGAAATATTGGACAGATAAAATGAATAGACATTTTTGAAAGGTTTTGATTGTTCTTTTAGTGGGGATTTATGTGTTTTAGAATAAAAACATCTTAGCTTAGATTTCTACCGGTTTCTCACCACACGCATGCATAAACTAAGCCAATTTGACAATTTTGAAACACTAATATAATACAAAATAAAATCGAGTTTTAACTTTATTTCGACATTATTTACCGGGGTTACTATATTAAAACTTGAAGTATGCATGTCTAATATTAGGCAGATCTTAAAACTATGAAAGTTTCGTGTCAAAATGGCTTATTTCCATATGTTAACCCCTTTGGAAATTGACTAATTTTCATATGGAAATTACATTTTTTAAGTTGGCAAATATTTTACATCCTTGTTGGGATTGACTAAGAATTGAGTTTTCACAATGTTAAACCCTTCAAATATTGGACAGATGAAATTAAACGACATGTTTGAAAGGTTTTGACTATTCTTGTTAGTGGGGATGTATGTGCTTTCAAATGCTAAAATATTAACTTGGATTTCTAGCAATTTCTCACCACATGCATGCAGAAAGTAAGCCAATTTGACATGTTTCAAACGATAATATAATGCAAAATAAAATCGAGTTTTAACTTCATTTCGACATTATTTACCGAGGTTACCATATTAAAACTTAGATTTTTAATCATTTCATATATGCATGTCAAATATTAGGCAGATCTTAAAATTTTGAAATTTTCATGCCAAAATGGCTTATTTCCATAGGTTAACTCATCTGAAAATTTACTAATTTTGACGTGAATATTAAAAATTTTCAGTTGGCCAATATTTTACATGCTTGCTGGAAATGGCTATGAATTGAGTTTTCACAATGATAAACCCTTCAAATATTGGACAGATGAAATTAAATGACATTTTAAAGGTATTTATTGTTCTTGTTACTAGGGATGTATGTGTTTTCGAATGGGAAAAACATAACTTGGATTTCTAGCAATTTCTCACCACATGCATGCACAAAGTAAGCCAATTTGACAATTTTCAAATGATAATATAATGCAAAATAAAATGGAATTGTAACTTCATTTCGACATTATTTACCGGGGTTACCATATTAAAACTTGGATTTTTAATCATTTCAAATATGCATGTCAAATATTACGCACATCTTAAAATTTTGAAATTTTCATGTCAAAATGGCTTATTTCCATAGGTTAACTCATCTGAACATTGACTAATTTAGACACGAACATTAATTTTTTTCAGTTGGCCAATATCTTGTTAGGAATGGCTAAGAATTGAGTTTTCACAATGATAAACCCAACAAATATTGGATAAATGAAATTAAAAGACATTTTAAAGGTATTTATTTTTCTTGTTACTAGGGATGTATGTGCTTTCGAATGCTAAAAGCATAACTTGGATTTCTAGCAATTTCTCACCACATGCATGCATAAAGTAAGCTAATTTGACAATTTTCAAACGATAATATAATGCAAAATAAAATCGAGTTTTAACTTCATTTCGACATTATTTATCGAGGTTACCATATTAAAACTTAGATTTTTAATCATTTCAAATATGCATGTCAAATATTAGGTGATCTTAAAATTTTGAAATTTTCATGTCAAAATGGTTTATTTCTATAGGTTAACTCATCCGAAAATTGACTAATTTTAACATGAACATTAACTTTTTCGGTTGGCCATTATTTTACATGCTTGTTGGGAATGGCTAAGAATTGAGTTTTCACAATGACAAACCCTTCAAATATTGGACAAATGAAATTAAAAGACATTTTAAAGGTTTTTATTGTTCTTGTTACCAGGGATGTATGTGCTTTCGAATGCTAAAAGCATAACTTGGATTTCTAGCAATTTCTCACCATATGCATGTAGAAAGTAAGCAAATTTGACAGTTTTCAAATGATAATATCATGCAAAATAAAATTGAGTTGTAACTTCATTTCGACATTATTTACGGTGTTACGTATTAAAACTTGGATTTTTAATCATTTCAAATATGCATGTCAAATATTAGGCACATCTTAAAATTTTGAAATTTTCATGTCAAAATGGCTTATTTCTATAGGTTAACTCATACGAAAATTTACTAATTTTGACATGAAGATTAACATTTTTCAGTTGGCCAATATTTTACATGCTTGCTGGGAATGGCTATGAATTGAGTTTTCACAATGATAAACCTTTCAAATATTGGACAAATGAAATTAAATGACATTTTAAAGGTATTTATTATGCTTGTTACTAGGGATGTATGTGCTTTCGAATGCGAAACGCATAACTTGGATTTCTAGCAATTTCTCACCACATGCATGCACAAAGTAAGCTAATTTGACAATTTTCAAATGATAATATAATGCAAAATAAAATGGAATTGTAACTTCATTTCGACATTATTTACCGGTGTTATCATATTAAAACTTGGATTTTTAATCATTTCAAATATGCATGTCAAATATTAGGCACATCTTAAAATTTTGAAATTTTCATGCCAAAATGGCTTATTTCCATAGGTTAACTCATCTGAACATTGACTAATTTTGACATGAACTTTAACTTTTTCGGTTGGCCAATATCTTGTTAGGAATGGCTAAGAATTGAGTTTTCAAAATGATAAACCCAACAAATATTGGACAAATGAAATTAAAAGACATTTTAAAGGTATTTATTGTTCTTGTTACTAGGGATGTATGTGCTTTCGAATGCTAAAAGCATAACTTGGATTTCTAGCAAATTCTCACCACATGCATGCATAAAGTAAGCCAATTTGACAATTTTCAAACGATAATATAATGCAAAATAAAATCGAGTTTTAACTTCATTTCGACATTATTTACCGAGGTTACCATATTAAAACTTAGATTTTTAATCATTTCAAATATGCATGTCAAATATTAGGCGAGATGTAAAAATTTTGAAATTTTCATGTCAAAATGGCTTATTTCCATAGGTTAACTCATCCGAAAATTTACTAATTTTGACATGAAGATTAATATTTTTCAATTGGCCAACATTTTACATGCTTGCCGGGAATGGCTATGAATTGAGTATTCACAATGATAAACCCTTCAAATATTGGACAAATGAAATTAAATGACATTTTAAAGGTATTTATTATGCTTGTTACTAGGGATGTATGTGCTTTCGAATGCGAAAAGCATAACTTGGATTTCTAGTAATTTCTCACCACATGCATGCACAAAGTAAGCCAATTTGACAATTTTCAAATGATAATATAATGCAAAATAAAATGGAATTGTAACTTCATTTCGACATTATTTACCAGGGTTGCCATATTAAAACTTGGATTTTTAATCATTTGAAATATGCATGTCAAATATTAGGCACATCTTAAAATATTGAAATTTTCATGTCAAAATGGCTTATTTCTATAGGTTAACTCATGCTGAAAATTGACTAATTTTGACATGAACATTAACATTTTTCAGTTGGCCAATATTTTACATGCTTGCTTGGGAATGGCTAAGAATTGAGTTTTCACAATGACAAACCCTTCAAATATTGGACAAATGAAATTAAAAGACATTTTAAAGGTTTTTATTGTTCTTGTTACCAGGGATGTATGTGCTTTCGAATGCTAAAAGCATAACTTGGATTTCTAGCAATTTCTCACCATATGCATGTAGAAAGTAAGCAAATTTGACGGTTTTCAAATGATAATATCATGCAAAATAAAATTGAGTTGTAACTTCATTTCGACATTATTTACGGTGTTACCGTATTAAAACTTGGATTTTTAATCATTTCAAATATGCATGTCAAATATTAGGCACATCTTAAAATTTTGAAATTTTCATGTCAAAATGGCTTATTTCTATAGGTTAACTCATCTGAAAATTTACTAATTTTGACATGAAGATTAACATTTTTCAGTTGGCCAATATCTTGTTAGGAATGGCTAAGAATTGAGTTTTCACAATGATAAACCCAACAAATATTGGATAAATGAAATTAAAAGACATTTTAAAGGTATTTATTTTTCTTGTTACTAGGGATGTATGTGCTTTCGAATGCTAAAAGCATAACTTGGATTTCTAGCAATTTCTCACCACATGCATGCATAAAGTAAGCCAATTTGACAATTTTCAAACGATAATATAATGCAAAATAAAATCGAGTTTTAGCTTCATTTCGACATTATTTACCGAGGTTACCATATTAAAACTTAGATTTTTAATCATTTCAAATATGCATGTCAAATATTAGGCTGATCTTAAAATTTTGAAATTTTCATGTCAAAATGGCTTATTTCTATAGGTTAACTCATCTGAAAATTGACTAATTTTAACATGAACATTAACATTTTTCAGTTGGCCATTATTTTACATGCTTGTTGGGAATGGCTAAGAATTGAGTTTTCACAATGACAAACCCTTCAAATATTGGACAAATGAAATTAAAAGACATTTTAAACGTTTTTATTTTTCTTGTTACCAGGGATGTATGTGCTTTCGAATGCTAAAAGCATAACTTGGATTTCTAGCAATTTCTCACCACATGCATGTAAAAAGTAAGCAAGTTTGACAGTTTTCAAATGATAATATCATGCAAAATAAAATTGAGTTGTAACTTCATTTCGACATTATTTACCGGTGTTATCGTATTAAAACTTGGATTTTTAATCATTTCAAATATGCATGTCAAATATTAGGCACATCTTAAAATTTTGAAATTTTCATGTCAAAATGGCTTATTTCCATAGGTTTACTCATCTAAACATTGACTAATTTAGACATGAACATTAACTTTTTTCAGTTGGCCAATATCTTGTTAGGAATGGCTAAGAATTGAGTTTTCAAAATGATAAACCCAACAAATATTGGACAAATGAAATTAAAAGAGATTTTAAAGGTATTTATTGTTCTTGTTACTAGGGATGTATGTGCTTTCAAATGCTAAAAGCATAACTTGGATTTCTAGCAAATTCTCACCACATGCATGCATAAAGTAAGCCAATTTGACAATTTTCAAACGATAATATAATGCAAAATAAAATCGAGTTTTAACTTCATTTCGACATTATTTACCGAGGTTACCATATTAAAACATAGATTTTTAATCATTTCAAATATGCATGTCAAATATTAGGCAGATGTAAAAATTTTGAAATTTTCATGTCAAAATGGCTTATTTCCATAGGTTAACTCATCTGAAAATTTACTAATTTTGACATGAAGATTAACATTTTTCAGTTGGCCAATATTTTACATGCTTGCTGGGAATGGCTATGAATTGAGTATTCACAATGATAAACCCTTCAAATATTGGACAAATGAAATTAAATGACATTTTAAAGGTATTTATTATGCTTGTTACTAGGGATGTATGTGCTTTCGAATGCGAAAAGCATAACTTGGATTTCTAGCAATTTCTCACCACATGCATGGACAAAGTAAGCCAATTTGACAATTTTCAAATGATAATATAATGCAAAATAAAATGGAATTGTAACTTCATTTCGACATTATTTACCGGGGTTACCATATTAAAATTTGGATTTTTAATCATTTGAAATGTGCATGTCAAATATTAGGCACATCTTAAAATTTTGAAATTTCCATGTCAAAATGGCTTATTTCTATACGTTAACTCATCTGAAAATTGACTAATTTTGACATGAACATTAACATTTTTCAGTTGGCCAATATTTTACATGCTTGCTGGGAATGGCTAAGAATTGAGTTTTCACAATGACAAACCCTTTAAATATTGGACAAATGAAATTAAAAGACATTTTAAAGGTTTTTATTGTTCTTGTTACCAGGGATGTATGTGCTTTCGAATGCTAAAAGCATAACTTGGATTTCTAGCAATTTCTCACCATATGCATGTAGAAAGTAAGCAAATTTGACGGTTTTCAAATGATAATATCATGCAAAATAAAATTGAGTTGTAACTTCATTTCGACATTATTTACCGGTGTTATCGTATTAAAACATGGATTTTTAATCATTTCAAATATGCATGTCAAATATTAGGCACGTCTTAAAATTTTGAAATTTTCATGTCAAAATGGCTTATTTCTATAGGTTAACTCATCTGAAAATTTACTAATTTTGACATGAAGATTAACATTTTTCGCTTGGCCAATATTTTACATGCTTGCCGGGAATGGCTATGAATTGAGTTTTCACAATGATAAACCTTTCAAATATTGGACAAATGAAATTAAATGACATTTTAAAGGTATTTATTATGCTTGTTACTAGGGATGTATGTGCTTTCGAATGCGAAAAGCATAACTTGGATTTCTAGCAATTTCTCACCACATGCATGCACAAAGTAAGCTAATTTGACAATTTTCAAATGATAATATAATGCAAAATAAAATGGAATTGTAACTTCATTTCGACATTATTTACCGGTGTTATCATATTAAAACTTGGATTTTTAATCATTTCAAATATGCATGTCAAATATTAGGCACATCTTAAAATTTTGAAATTTTCATGCCAAAATGGCTTATTTCCATAGGTTAACTCATCCGAACATTGACTAATTTTGACATGAACATTAACTTTTTTTCAGTTGGCCAATATCTTGTTAGGAATGGCTAAGAATTGAGTTTTCAAAATGATAAACCCAACAAATATTGGACAAATGAAATTAAAAGACATTTTAAAGGTATTTATTGTTCTTGTTACTAGGGATGTATGTGCTTTCGAATGCTAAAAGCATAACTTGGATTTCTAGCAAATTCTCACCACATGCATGCATAAAGTAAACCAATTTGACAATTTTCAAACGATAATATAATGCAAAATAAAATCGAGTTTTAACTTCATTTCGACATTATTTACCGAGGTTACCATATTAAAACTTAGATTTTTAATCATTTTGAATATGCATGTCAAATATTAGGCGGATGTAAAAATTTTGAAATTTTCATGTCAAAATGGCTTATTTCCCTAGGTTAACTCATGCGAAAATTTACTAATTTTGACATGAAGATTAATATTTTTCAGTTGGCCAACATTTTACATGCTTGCCGGGAATGGCTATGAATTGAGTATTCACAATGATAAACCCTTCAAATATTGGACAAATGAAATTAAATGACATTTTAAAGGTATTTATTATGCTTGTTACTAGGGATGTATGTGCTTTCGAATGCGAAAAGCATAACTTGGATTTCTAGCAAATTCTCACCACATGCATGCATAAAGTAAGCCAATTTGACAATTTTCAAACGATAATATAATGCAAAATAAAATCGAGTTTTAACTTCATTTCGACATTATTTACCGAGGTTACCATATTAAAACTTAGATTTTAATCATTTCAAATATGCATGTCAAATATTAGGCAGATGCAAAAATTTTGAAATTTTCATGTCAAAATGGCTTATTTCCATAGGTTAACTCATCTGAAAATTAACTAATTTTGACATGAAGATTAATATTTTTCAGTTGGCCAACATTTTACATGCTTGCTGGGAATGGCTATGAATTGAGTATTCACAATGATAAACCCTTCAAATCTTGGACAAATGAAATTAAATGACATTTTAAAGGTATTTATTATGCTTGTTACCAGGGATGTATGTGCTTTCGAATGCTAAAAGCATAACTTGGATTTCTAGCAATTTCTCACCATATGCATGTAGAAAGTAAGCAAATTTGACAGTTTTCAAATGATAATATCATGCAAAATAAAATTGAGTTGTAACTTCATTTCGACATTATTTACCGGTGTTACCGTATTAAAACTTGGATTTTTAATCATTTCAAATATGCATGTTAATTATTAGGCACATCTTAAAATTTTGAAATTTTCATGCCAAAATGGCTTATTTCTATAGGTTAACTCATCTGAAAATTGACTAATTTTGACATGAAGATTAACATTTTTCAGTTGGGCAATATTTTACATGCTTGCTGGGAATGGCTATGAATTGAGTTTTCAAAATGATAAACCTTTCAAATATTGGACAAATGAAATTAAATGACATTTTAAAGGTATTTATTATGCTTGTTACTAGGGATGTATGTGCTTTTGAATGCGAAAAGCATAACTTGGATTTCTAGCAATTTCTCACCACATGCATGCACAAAGTAAGCTAATTTGACAATTTTCAAATGATAATATAATGCAAAATAAAATGGAGTTGTAACTTCATTTCGACATTATTTACCGGTGTTATCATATTAAAACTTGGATTTTTAATCATTTCAAATATGCATGTCAAATATTAGGCACATCTTAAAATTTGAAATTTTCATGCCAAAATTGCTTATTTCCATAGGTTAACTCATCTGAACATTGACTAATTTAGACATGAACATTAACTTTTTTCAGTTGGCCAATATCTTGTTAGGAATGGCTAAGAATTGAGTTTTCAAAATGATAAACCCAACAAATATTGGACAAATGAAATTAAAAGACATTTTAAATGTATTTATTGTTCTTGTTACTAGGGATGTATGTGCTTTCGAATGCTAAAAGCATAACTTGGATTTCTAGCAAATTCTCACCACATGCATGCATAAAGTAAGCCAATTTGACAATTTTCAAACGATAATATAATGCAAAATAAAATCGAGTTTTAACTTCATTTCGTCATTATTTACCGAGGTTACCATATTAAAACTTAGATTTTTAATCATTTCAAATATGCATGTCAAATATTAGGCAGATGTAAAAATTTTGAAATTTTCATGTCAAAATGGCTTATTTCCATAGGTTAACTCATCTGAAAATTTACTAATTTTGACATGAAGATAAATATTTTTCAGTTGGCCAACATTTTACATGCTTGCTGGGAATGGCTATGAATTGAGTATTCACAATGATAAACCCTTCAAATATTGGACAAATGAAATTAAATGACATTTTAAAGGTATTTATTATGCTTGTTACTAGGGATGTATGTGCTTTCGAATGCGAAAAGCATAACTTGGATTTCTAGCAATTTCTCACCACATGCATGCACAATGTAAGCCAATTTGACAATTTTCAAATGATAATATAATGCAAAATAAAATGGAATTGTAACTTCATTTCGACATTATTTACCAGGGTTACCATATTAAAACTTGGATTTTTAATCATTTGAAATATGCATGTCAAATATTAGGCACATCTTAAAATATTGAAATTTTCATGTCAAAATGGCTTATTTCTATAGGTTAACTCATCTGAAAATTGACTAATTTTGACATGAACATTAACATTTTCAGTTGGCCAATATTTTACATGCTTGCTGGGAATGGCTAAGAATTGAGTTTTCACAATGACAAACCCTTCAAATATTGGACAAATGAAATTAAAAGACATTTTAAAGGTTTTAATTTTTCTTGTTACCAGGGATGTATGTGCTTTCGAATGCTAAAAGCATAACTTGGATTTCTAGCAATTTCTCACCACATGTATGTAGAAAGTAAGCAAATTTGACAGTTTTCAAATGATAATATCATGCAAAATAAAATTGAGTTGTAACTTCATTTCGAAATTATTTACCGGTGTTACCGTATTAAAACTTTGATTTTTAATAATTTCAAATATGCATGTCAAATATTAGGCACATCTTAAAATTTTGAAATGTTCATGTCAAAATGGCTTATTTCTATAGGTTAACTCATCTGAAAATTGACTAATTTTGACATGAACATTAACATTTTTCAGTTGGCCAATATTTTACATGCTTGCTGGGAATGGCTAAGAATTGAGTTTTCACAATGACAAACCCTTCAAATATTGGACAAATGAAATTAAAAGACATTTTAAAGGTTTTTATTTTTCTTATTACCAGGGATGTATGTGCATTCGAATGCTAAAAGCATAACTTGGATTTCTAGCATTTTCTCACCACATGCATGTAGAAAGTAAGCAAATTTGACAGTTTTCAAATGATAATATCATGCAAAATAAAATTGAGTTGTAACTTCATTTCGACATTATTTACCGGTGTTATCATATTAAAACTTGGATTTTTAATCATTTCAAATATGCATGTTAATTATTAGGCACATCTTAAAATTTTGAAATTTTCATGCCAAAATGGCTTATTTCCATAGGTTAACTCATCTGAACATTGACTAATTTAGACATGAACATTAACTTTTTTCAGTTGGCCAATATCTTGTTAGGAATGGCTAAGAATTGAGTTTTCAAAATGATAAACCCAACAAATATTGGACAAATGAAATTTAAAGACATTTTAAAGGTATTTATTGTTCTTGTTACTAGGGATGTATGTGCTTTCGAATGCTAAAAGCATAACTTGGATTTCTAGCAACTTCTCACCACATGCATGCATAAAGTAAGCCAATTTGACAATTTTCAAACGATAATATAATGCAAAATAAAATCGAGTTTTAACTTCATTTCGACATTATTTACCGAGGTTACCATATTAAAACTTAGATTTTTAATCATTTCAAATATGCATGTCAAATATTAGGCAGATGTAAAAATTTTGAAATTTTCATGTCAAAATGGCTTATTTCCATAGGTTAACTCATCTGAAAATTTACTAATTTTGACATGAAGATTAATATTTTTCAGTTGGCCAACATTTTACATGCTTGCTGGGAATGGCTATGAATTGAGTATTCACAATGATAAACCCTTCAAATATTGGACAAATGAAATTAAATGACATTTTAAAGGTATTTATTATGCTTGTTACTAGGGATGTATGTGCTTTCGAATGCGAAAAGCATAACTTGGATTTCTAGCAATTTCTCACCACATGCATGCACAAAGTAAGCCAATTTGACAATTTTCAAATGATAATATAATGCAACATAAAATGGAATTGTAACTTCATTTCGACATTATTTACCAGGGTTACCATATTAAAACTTGGATTTTTAATCATTTGAAATATGCATGTCAAATATTAGGCACATCTTAAAATATTGAAATTTTCATGTCAAAATGGCTTATTTCTATAGGTTAACTCATCTGAAAATTGACTAATTTTGACATGAACATTAACATTTTTCAGTTGGCCAATATTTTACATGCTTGCTGGGAATGGCTAAGAATTGAGTTTTCACAATGACAAACCCTTCAAATATTGGACAAATTAAATTAAAAGACATTTTAAAGGTTTTAATTTTTCTTGTTACCAGGGATGTATGTGCTTTCGAATGCTAAAAGCATAACATGGATTTCTAGCAATTTCTCACCATATGTATGTAGAAAGTAAGCAAATTTGACAGTTTTCAAATGATAATATCATGCAAAATAAAATTGAGTTGTAACTTCATTTCGACATTATTTACCGGTGTTACCGTATTAAAACTTTGATTTTTAATAATTTCAAATATGCATGTCAAATATTAGGCACATCTTAAAATTTTGAAATGTTCATGTCAAAATGGCTTAGTTCTATAGGTTAACTCATCTGAAAATTGACTAATTTTGACATGAACATTAACATTTTTCAGTTGGCCAATATTTTACATGCTTGCTGGGAATGGCTAAGAATTGAGTTTTCACAATGACAAACCCTTCAAATATTGGACAAATGAAATTAAAAGACATTTTAAAGGTTTTTATTTTTTTCTTGTTACCGGGGATGTATGTGCATTCGAATGCTAAAAGCATAACTTGGATTTCTAGCATTTTCTCACCACATGCATGTAGAAAGTAAGCAAATTTGACGCTTTTCAAATGATAATATCATGCAAAATAAAATTGAGTTGTAACTTCATTTCGACATTATTTACCGGTGTTATCATATTAAAACCTGGATTTTTAATCATTTCAAATATGCATGTTAATTATTAGGCACATCTTAAAATTTTGAAATTTTCATGCCAAAATGGCTTATTTCCATAGGTTAACTCATCTGAACATTGACTAATTTAGACATGAACATTAACTTTTTTCAGTTGGCCAATATCTTGTTAGGAATGGCTAAGAATTGAGTTTTCAAAATGATAAACCCAACAAATATTGGACAAATGAAATTAAAAGACATTTTAAAGGTATTTATTGTTCTTGTTACTAGGGATGTATGTGCTTTCGAATGCTAAAAGCATAACTTGGATTTCTAGCAAATTCTCACCACATGCATGCATAAAGTAAGCCAATTTGACAATTTTCAAACGATAATATAATGCAAAATAAAATCGAGTTTTAACTTCATTTCGACATTATTTACCGAGGTTACCATATTAAAACTTAGATTTTTAATCATTTCAAATATGCATGTCAAATATTAGGCAGATGTAAAAATTTTGAAATTTTCATGTCAAAATGGCTTATTTCCATAGGTTAACTCATCTGAAAATTTACTAATTTTGACATGAAGATTAATATTTTTCAGTTGGCCAACATTTTACATGCTTGCTGGGAATGGCTATGAATTCAGTATTCACAATGATAAACCCTTGAAATATTGGACAAATGAAATTAAATGACATTTTAAAGGTATTTATTATGCTTGTTACTAGGGATGTATGTGCTTTCGAATGCGAAAAGCATAACTTGGATTTCTAGCAATTTCTCACCACATGCATGCACAAAGTAAGCCAATTTGACAATTTTCAAATGATAATATAATGCAACATAAAATGGAATTGTAACTCCATTTCGACATTATTTACCAGGGTTACCATATTAAAACTTGGATTTTTAATCATTTGAAATATGCATGTCAAATATTAGGCACATCTTAAAATATTGAAATTTTCATGTCAAAATGGCTTATTTCTATAGGTTAACTCATCTGAAAATTGACTAATTTTGACATGAACATTAACATTTTTCAGTTGGCCAATATTTTATATGCTTGCTGGGAATGGCTAAGAATTGAGTTTTCACAATGACAAACCCTTCAAATATTGGACAAATGAAATTAAAAGTCATTTTAAAGGTTTTAATTTTTCTTGTTACCAGGGATGTATGTGCTTTCGAATGCTAAAAGCATAACTTGGATTTCTAGCAATTTCTCACCACATGTATGTAGAAAGTAAGCAAATTTGACAGTTTTCAAATGATAATATCATGCAAAATAAAATTGAGTTGTAACTTCATTTCGACATTATTTACCGGTGTTACCGTATTAAAACTTTGATTTTTAATAATTTCAAATATGCATGTCAAATATTAGGCACATCTTAAAATTTTGAAATTTTCATGTCAAAATGGCTTATTTCTATAGGTTCACTCATCTGAAAATTGACTAATTTTGACATGAACATTAACATTTTTCAGTTGGCCAATATTTTACATGCTTTGCCGGAAATGGCTAAGAATTGAGTTTTCACAATGACAAACCCTTCAAATATTGGACAAATGAAATTAAAAGACATTTTAAAGGTTTTTATTTTTCTTATTACCAGGGATGTATGTGCATTCGAATGCTAAAAGCATAACTTGGATTTCTAGCATTTTCTCACCACATGCATGTAGAAAGTAAGCAAATTTGACGAGCTTTTCAAATGATAATATCATGCAAAATAAAATTGAGTTGTAACTTCATTTTGACATTATTTACCGGTGTTATCAAATTAAAACTTGGATTTTTAATCATTTCAAATATGCATGTTAATTATTAGGCACATCTTAAAATTTTGAAATTTTCATGCCAAAATGGCTTATTTCCATAGGTTAACTCATCTGAACATTGACTAATTTAGACATGAACATTAACTTTTTTCAGTTGGCCAATATCTTGTTAGGATTGGCTAAGAATTGAGTTTTCAAAATGATAAACCCAACAAATATTGGACAAATGAAATTAAAAGACATTTTAAAGGTATTTATTGTTCTTGTTACTAGGGATGTATGTGCTTTCGAATGCTAAAAGCATAACTTGGATTTTCGGCAAATTCTCACCACATGCATGCATAAAGTAAGCCAATTTGACAATTTTCAAACGATAATATAATGCAAAATAAAATCGAGTTTTAACTTCATTTCGACATTATTTACCGAGGTTACCATATTAAAACTTAGATTTTTAATCATTTCAAATATGCATGTCAAATATTAGGCAGATGTAAAAATTTTGAAATTTTCATGTCAAAATGGCTTATTTCCATAGGTTAACTCATCTGAAAATTTACTAATTTTGACATGAAGATTAACATTTTTCAGTTGGACAATATCTTGTTAGGAATGGCTAAGAATTGAGTATTCAAAATGATAAACCCAACAAATATTGGACAAATGAAATTAAAAGACATTTTAAAGGTATTTATTGTTCTTGTTACTAGGGATGTATGTGCTTTCGAATGCTAAAAGCATAACTTGGATTTCTAGCAAATTCTCACCACATGCATGCATAAAGTAAGCCAATTTGACAATTTTCAAACGATAATATAATGCAAAATAAAATCGAGTTTTAACTTCATTTCGACATTATTTACCGGGGTTACCATATTAAAACTTGGATTTTTAATCATTTGAAATATGCATGTCAAATATTAGGCACGTCTTAAAATATTGAAATTTTCATGTCAAAATGGCTAATTTCTATAGGTTAACTCATCTGAAAATTGACTAATTTTAACATGAACATGAACATTTTTCAGTTGGCCATTATTTTACATGCTTGTTGGGAATGGCTAAGAATTGAGTTTTCACAATGACAAATCCTTCAAATATTGGACAAATGAAATTAAAAGACATTTTAAACGTTTTTATTTTTCTTGTTACCAGGGATGTATGTGCTTTCGAATGCTAAAAGCATAGCTTGGATTTCTAGCAATTTCTCACCACATGCATGTAGAAAGTAAGCAAGTTTGACAGTTTTCAAATGATAATATCATGCTAAATAAAATTGAGTTGTAACTTCATTTCGACATTATTTACCGGTGTTATCGTATTAAAACTTGGATTTTTTATCATTTCAAATATGCATGTCAAATATTAGGCACATCTTAAAATTTTGAAATTTTCATGTCAAAATGGCTTATTTCCATAGGTTAACTCATCCGAACATTGACTAATTTAGACATGAACATTAACTTTTTTCAGTTGGCCAATATCTTGTTAGGAATGGCTAAGAATTGAGTTTTCAAAATGATAAACCCAACAAATATTGGACAAATGAAATTAAAAGACATTTTAAAGGTATTTATTGTTCTTGTTACTAGGGATGTATGTGCTTTCGAATGCTAAAAGCATAACTTGGATTTCTAGCAAATTCTCACCACATGTATGCATAAAGTAAGCCAATTTGACAATTTTCAAACGATAATATAATGCAAAATAAAATCGAGTTTTAACTTCATTTCGACATTATTTACCGAGGTTACCATATTAAAACTTAGATTTTTAATCATTTCAAATATGCATGTCAAATATTAGGCAGATGTAAAAATTTTGAAATTTTCATATCAAAATGGCTTATTTCTATAGGTTAACTCATCTGAAAATTTACTAATTTTGACATGAAGATTAACATTTTTCAGTTGGCCAATATTTTACATGCTTGCTGGGAATGGCTATGAATTGAGTTTTCACAACGATAAACCCTTGAAATATTGGACAAATGAAATTAAATGACATTTTAAAGGTATTTATCATGCTTGTTACTAGGGATGTATGTGCTTTCGAATGCAAAAAGCATAACTTGGATTTCTAGCAATTTCTCACCACATGCATGCACAAAGTAAGCTAATTTGACAATTTTAAAATGATAATATAATGCAAAATAAAATGGAATTGTAACTTCATTTCGACATTATTTACCGGGGTTACCATATTAAAACTGGGATTTTTAATCATTTCAAATATGCATGTCAAATATTAGGCAGATGTAAAAAGTTTGAAATTTTCATGTCAAAATGGCTTATTTCATAGGTTAACTCATCTAAACATTGACTAATTTAGACATGAACATTAACTTTTTTCAGTTGGCCAATATCTTGTTAGGAATGGCTAAGAATTGAGTTTTCAAAATGATAAACCCAACAAATATTGGACAAATGAAATTAAAAGACATTTTAAAGGTATTTATTGTTCTTGTTACTAGGGATGTATGTGCTTTCGAATGCTAAAAGCATAACTTGGATTTCTAGCAATTTCTCACCACATGCATGTAGAAAGTAAGCAAGTTTGACAGTTTTCAAATGATAATATCATGCAAAATAAAATTGAGTTGTAACTTCATTTCGACATTATTTACCGGTGTTATCGTATTAAAACTTGGATTTTTTATCATTTCAAATATGCATGTCAAATATTAGGCACATCTTAAAATTTTGAAATTTTCATGTCAAAATGGCTTATTTCCACAGGTTAACTCATCTGAACATTGACTAATTTAGCCATGAACATTAACTTTTTTCAGTTGGCCAATATCTTGTTAGGAATGGCTAAGAATTGAGTATTCAAAATGATAAACCCAACAAATATTGGACAAATGAAATTAAAAGACATTTTAAAGGTATTTATTGTTCTTGTTACTAGGGATGTATGTGCTTTCGAATGCTAAAAGCATAACTTGGATTTCTAGCAAATTCTCACCACATGCATGCATAAAGTAAGCCAATTTGACAATTTTCAAACGATAATATAATGCAAAATAAAATCGAGTTTTAACTTCATTTCGACATTATTTACCGAGGTTACCATATTAAAACTTAGATTTTTAATCATTTCAAATATGCATGTCAAATATTAGGCAGATGTAAAATTTTTGAAATTTTCATGTCAAAATGGCTTATTTCCATAGGTAAACTCATCTGAAAATTTACTAATTTTGACATGAAGATTAACATTTTTCAGTTGGCCAATATTTTACATGCTTGCTGGGAATGGCTATGAATTGAGTAATCACAATGATAAACCCTTCAAATATTGGACAAATGAAATTAAATGACATTTTAAAGGTATTTATTATGCTTGTTACTAGGGATGTATGTGCTTTCGAATGCGAAAAGTATAACTTGGATTTCTAGCAATTTCTCACCACATGCATGCACAAAGTAAGCCAATTTGACAATTATCAAATGATAATATAATGCAAAATAAAATGGAATTGTAACTTCATTTCGACATTATTTACCGGGGTTACCATATTAAAACTTGGATTTTTAATCATTTCAAATATGCATGTCAAATATTAGGCACATCTTAAAATTTTGAAATTTTCATGTGAAAATGGCTTATTTCTATAGGTTAACTCATCTGAAAATTGACTAATTTTGACATGAACATTAACATTTTTCAGTTGGCCGTTATTTTACATGCTTGTTGGGAATGGCTAAGAATTGAGTTTTCACAATGACAAACCCTTCAAATATTGGACAAATGAAATTAAAAGACATTTTAAAGGTTTTTATTTTTCTTGTTACCAGGGATGTATGTGCTTTCGAATGCGAAAAGCATAACTTGGATTTCTAGCAATTTCTCACCACATGCATGCACAAAGTAAGCCAATTTGACAAATTTTAAATGATAATATAATGCAAAATAAAATGGAATTGTAACTTCATTTCGACATTATTTACCGGGGTTACCATATTAAAACTTGGATTTTTAATCATTTCAAATATGCATGTCAAATATTAGGCACATCTTAAAATTTTGAAATTTTCATGTGAAAATGGCTTATTTCTATAGGTTAACTCATCTGAAAATTGACTAATTTTGACATGAACATTAACATTTTTCAGTTGGCCATTATTTTACATGCTTGTTGGGAATGGCTAAGAATTGAGTTTACACAATGACAAACACTTCAAATATTGGACAAATGAAATTAAATGACATTTTAAAGGTATTTATTATGCTTGTTACTAGGGATGTATGTGCTTTCGAATGCGAAAAGCATAACTTGGATTTCTAGCAATTTCTCACCACATGCATGCACAAAGTAAGCCAATTTGACAAATTTCAAATGATAATATAATGCAAAATAAAATGGAATTGTAACTTCATTTCGACATTATTTACCGGGTTACCATATTAAAACTTGGATTTTTAATCATTTCAAATATGCATGTCAAATATTAGGCACATCTTAAAATTTTGAAATTTTCATGTGAAAATGGCTTATTTCTATAGGTTAACTCATCTGAAAATTGATCAATTTTGACATGAACATTAACATTTTTCAGTTGGCCATTATTTTACATGCTTGTTGGGAATGGCTAAGAATTGAGTTTTCACAATGACAAACCCTTCAAATATTGGACAAATGAAATTAAAAGACATTTTAAAGGTTTTTATTTTTCTTGTTACCAGGGATGTATGTGCTTTCGAATGCTAATAGCATAACTTGGATTTCTAGCAATTTCTCACCACATGCATGTAGAAAGTAAGCAAATTTGACAGTTTTCAAATGATAATATCATGCAAAATAAAATTGAGTTGTAACTTCATTTCGACATTATTTACCGGTGTTACCGTATTAAAACTTGGATTTTTAATCATTTCAAATATGCATGTCAAATATTAGGCACATCTTAAAATTTTGAAATTTTCATGTCAAAATGGCTTATTTCTATAGGTTAACTCATCTGAAAATTGACTAATTTTGACATGAACATTAACATTTTTCAGCTGGCCATTATTTTACATGCTTGTTGGGAATGGCTAAGAATTGAGTTTTCACAATGACAAACCCTTCAAATATTGGACAAATGAAATTAAAAGACATTTTATAGGTTTTTATTTTTCTTGTTACCAGGGATGTATGTGCTTTCGAATGCTAAAAGCATAACTTGGATTTCTAGCAATTTCTCACCACATGCATGTAGAAAGTAAGCAAATTGGAAAGTTTTCAAATGATAATATCATGCAAAATAAAATTGAGTTGTAACTTCATTTCGACATTATTTACCGGTGTTACCGTATTAAAACTTGGATTTTTAATCATTTCAAATATGCATGTCAAATATTAGGCACATCTTAAAATTTTGAAATTTTGATGTCAAAATGGCTTATTTCTATAGGTTAACTCATCTGAAAATTGACTAATTTGGACATGAACATTAACATTTTTCAGTTGGCCATTATTTTACATGCTTGTTGGGAATGGCTAAGAATTGAGTTTTCACAATGACAAACCCTTCAAATATTGGACAAATGAAATTAAAAGACATTTTATAGGTTTTTATTTTTCTTGTTACCAGGGATGTATGTGCTTTCGAATGCTAAAAGCATAACTTGGATTTCTAGCAATTTCTCACCACATGCATGTAGAAAGTAAGCAAATTGGACAGTTTTCAAATGATAATATCATGCAAAATAAAATTGACTTGTAACTTCATTTCGACATTATTTACCGGTGTTACCGTATTAAAACTTGGATTTTTAATCATTTCAAATATGCATGTCAAATATTAGGCACATCTTAAAATTTTGAAATTTTCATGTCAAAATGGCTTATTTCTATAGGTTAACTCATCGAAAATTGACTAATTTTGACATGAACATTAACATTTTTCAGTTGGCCATTATTTTACATGCTTGTTGGGAATGGCTAAGAATTGAGTTTTCACAATGACAAACCCTTCAAATATTGGACAAATGAAATTAAAAGACATTTTAAAGGTTTTTATTTTTCTTGTTACCAGGGATGTATGTGCTTTCGAATGCTAAAAGCATAACTTGGATTTCTAGCAATTTCTCACCACATGCATGTAGAAAGTAAGAAAATTTGACAGTTTTCAAATGATAATATCATGCAAAATAAAATTGAGTTGTAACTTCATTTCGAAATTATTTACCGGTGTTACCGTATTAAAACTTGGATTTTTAATCATTTCAAATATGCATGTCAAATATTAGGCACATCTTAAAATTTTGAAATTTTCATGTCAAAATGGCTTATTTCGTAGGTTAACTCATCCGAAAATTGACTAATTTTGACATGAACATTAACATTTTTCAGTTGGCCATTATTTTACATGCTTGTTAGGAATGGCTAAGAATTGAGTTTTCACAATGACAAACCCTTCAAATATTGGACAAATGAAATTAAATGACATTTTAAAGGTATTTATTATGCTTGTTACTAGGGATGTATGTGCTTTCGAATGCGAAAAGCATAACTTGGATTTCTAGCAATTTCTCACCACATGCATGCACAAAGTAAGCCAATTTGACAAATTTCAAATGATAATATAATGCAAAATAAAATGGAATTGTAACTTCATTTCGACATTATTTACCGGGGTTACCATATTAAAACTTGGATTTTTAATCATTTCAAATATGCATGTCAAATATTAGGCACATCTTAAAATTTTGAAATTTTCATGTGAAAATTGCTTATTTCTATAGGTTAACTCATCCGAAAATTGACTAATTTTGACATGAACATTAACATTTTTCAGTTGGCCATTATTTTACATGCTTGTTGGGAATGGCTAAGAATTGAGTTTTCACAATGACAAACCCTTCAAATATTGGACAAATGAAATTAAAAGACATTTTAAAGGTTTTTATTTTTCTTGTTACCGTGGATGTATGTGCTTTCGAATGCTAAAAGCATAACTTGGATTTCTAGTAGTTTCTCACCACATGCATGTAGAAAGTAAGCAAATTTGACAGTTTTCAAATGATAATATCATGCAAAATAAAATAGTGTTGTAACTTCATTTCGACATTATTTACCGGTGTTACCGTATTAAAACTTGGATTTTTAATCATTTCAAATATGCATGTCAAATGTTAGGCACATCTTAAAATTTTGAAATTTTCATGTCAAAATGGCTTATTTCTATAGGTTAACTCATCTGAAAATTGACTAATTTTGACATGAACATTAACATGTTTTAGTTGGCCATTATTTTACATGCTTGTTAGGAATGGCTAAGAATTGAGTTTTCACAATGACAAACCCTTCAAATATTGGACAAATGAAATTAAAAGACATTTTAAAGGTTTTTATTTTTCTTGTTACCTGGATGTATGTGCTTTCGAATCCTAAAAGCATAACTTGGATTTCTAGCAATTTCTCACCACATGCATGTAGAAAGTAAGCAAATTTGACAGCTTTTCAAATGATAATATCATGCAAAATAAAATTGAGTTGTAACTTCATTTCGACATTATTTACCGGTGTTACCGTATTAAAACTTGGATTTTTAATCATTTCAAATATGCATGTCAAATATTAGGCACATCTTAAAATTTTGAAATTTTCATGTGAAAATGGCTTATTTCTATAGGTTAACTCATCTGAAAATTGACTAATATTGACATGAAAATTAACATTTTTCAGTTGGCCATTATTTTACATGCTTGTTGGGAATGGCTAAGAATTGAGTTTTCACAATGACAAACCCTTCAAATATTGGACAAATGAAATTAAAAGACATTTTAAAGGTTTTTATTTTTCTTGTTACCGGGGATGTATGTGCTTTCGAATGCTAAAAGCATAACTTGGATTTCTAGCAATTTCTCACCACATGCATGTAGAAAGTAAGCAAATTCGACAGCTTTTCAAATGATAATATCATGCAAAATAAAATTGAGTTGTAACTTCATTTCGACATTATTTACCGGTGTTACCGTATTAAAACTTGGATTTTTAATCATTTCAAATATGCATGTCAAATATTAGGCACATCTTAAAATTTTGAAATTTTCATGTCAAAATGGCTTATTTCTATAGGTTAACTCATCTGAAAATTGACTAATTTTGACATGAACATTAACATTTTTCAGTTGGCCATTATTTTACATGCTTGTTAGGAATGGCTAAGAATTGAGTTTTCACAATGACAAACCCTTCAAATATTGGACAAATGAAATTAAAAGACATTTTAAAGGTTTTTATTTTTCTTGTTACCGGGGATGTATGTGCTTTCGAATGCTAAAAGCATAACTTGGATTTCTAGCAATTTCTCACCACATGCATGTAGAAAGTAAGCAAATTTGACAGTTTTCAAATGATAATATCATGCAAAATAAAATTGAGTTGTAACTTCATTTCGACATTATTTACCGGTGTTACCGTATTAAAACTTGGATTTTTAATCATTTCAAATATGCATGTCAAATATTAGGCACATCTTAAAATTTTGAAATTTTCATGTCAAAATGGCTTATTTCTATAGGTTAACTCGTCGAAAATTGACTAATTTTGACATGAACATTAACATTTTTCAGTTGGCCATTATTTTACATGCTTGTTGGGAATGGCTAAGAATTGAGTTTTCACAATTACAAACCCTTCAAATATTGGACAAATGAAATTAAAAGACATTTTAAACGTTTTTATTTTTCTTGTTACCAGGGATGTATGTGCTTTCGAATGCTAAAAGCATAACTTGGATTCTAGCAATTTCTCACCACATGCATGCACAAAGTAAGCCAATTTGACAAATTTCAAATGATAATATAATGCAAAATAAAATGGAATTGTAACTTCATTTCGACATTATTTACCGGGGTTACCATATTAAAACTTGGATTTTTAATCATTTCAAATATGCATGTCAAATATTAGGCACATCTTAAAATTTTGAAATTTTCATGTGAAAATGGCTTATTTCTATAGGTTAACTCATACGAAAATTGACTAATATTGACATGAACATTAACATTTTTCAGTTGGCCATTATTTTACATGCTTGTTGGGAATGGCTAAGAATTGAGTTTTCACAATGACAAACCCTTCAAATATTGGACAAATGAAATTAAAAGACATTTTAAAGGTTTTTTTTTTTCTTGTTACCGAGGGATGTATGTGCTTTCGAATGCTAAAAGCATAACTTGGATTTCTAGCAGTTTCTCACCACATGCATGTAGAAAGTAAGCAAATTTGACAGTTTTCAAATGATAATATCATGCAAAATAAAATTGAGTTGTAACTTCATTTCGACATTATTTACCGGTGTTACCGTATTAAAACTTGGATTTTTAATCATTTCAAATATGCATGTCAAATATTAGGCACATCTTAAAATTTTGAAATTTTCATGTCAAAATGGCTTATTTCTATAGGTTAACTCATGCGAAAATTGACTAATTTTGACATGAACATTAACATTTTTCAGTTGGCCATTATTTTACATGCTTGTTAGGAATGGCTAAGAATTGAGTTTTCACAATGACAAACCCTTCAAATATTGGACAAATGAAATTAAAAGACATTTTAAAGGTTTTTATTTTTCTTGTTACGAGGGATGTATGTGCTTTCGAATGCTAAAAGCATAACTTGGATTTCTAGCAATTTCTCACCACATGCATGTAGAAAGTAAGCAAATTTGACAGTTTTCAAATGATAATATCATGCAAAATAAAATTGAGTTGTAACTTCATTTCGACATTATTTACCGGTGTTACCGTATTAAAACTTGGATTTTTAATCATTTCAAATATGCATGTCAAATATTAGGCACATCTTAAAATTTTGAAATTTTCATGTCAAAATGGCTTATTTCTATACGTTAACTCGTCTGAAAATTGACTAATTTTGACATGAACATTAACATTTTTCAGTTGGCCATTATTTTACATGCTTGTTGGGAATGGCTAAGAATTGAGTTTTCACAATTACAAACCCTTCAAATATTGGACAAATGAAATTAAAAGACATTTTAAACGTTTTTATTTTTCTTGTTACCGGGGATGTATGTGCTTTCGAATGCTAAAAGCATAACTTGGATTCTAGCAATTTCTCACCACATGCATGCACAAAGTAAGCCAATTTGACAAATTTCAAATGATAATATAATGCAAAATAAAATGGAATTGTAACTTCATTTCGACATTATTTACCGGGGTTACCATATTAAAACTTGGATTTTTAATCATTTCAAATATGCATGTCAAATATTAGGCACATCTTAAAATTTTGAAATTTTCATGTGAAAATGGCTTATTTCTATAGGTTAACTCATCTGAAAATTGACTAATATTGACATGAACATTAACATTTTTCAGTTGGCCATTATTTTACATGCTTGTTGGGAATGGCTAAGAATTGAGTTTTCACAATGACAAACCCTTCAAATATTGGACAAATGAAATTAAAAGACATTTTAAAGGTTTTTATTTTTCTTGTTAGCAGGGATGTATGTGCGTTCGAATGCTAAAAGCATAACTTGGATTTCTAGCAATTTCTCACCACATGCATGTAGAAAGTAAGAAAATTTGACAGTTTTGAAATGATAATATCATGCAAAATAAAATTGAGTTGTAACTTCATTTCGACATTATTTACCGGTGTTACCGTATTAAAACTTGGATTTTTAATCATTTCAAATATGGATGTCAAATATTAGGCACATCTTAAAATTTTGAAATTTTCATGTCAAAATGGCTTATTTCTATAGGTTAACTCATCTGAAAATTGACTAATTTTGACATGAACATTAACATTTTTCAGTTGGCCATTATTTTACATGCTTGTTAGGAATGGCTAAGAATTGAGTTTTCACAATGACAAACCCTTCAAATATTGGACAAATGAAATTAAAAGACATTTTAAAGGTTTTTATTTTTCTTGTTACCAGGGATGTATGTGCTTTCGAATGATAAAAGCATAACTTGGATTTCTAGCAATTTCTCACCACATGCATGTAGAAAGTAAGCAAATTTGACAGGTTTTCAAATGATAATATCATGCAAAATAAAATTGAGTTGTAACTTCATTTCGACATTATTTACCGGTGTTACCGTATTAAAACTTGATTTTTAATCATTTCAAATATGCATGTCAAATATTAGGCACATCTTAAAATTTTGAAATTTTCATGTCAAAATGGCTTATTTCTATACGTTAACTCGTCTGAAAATTGACTAATTTTGACATGAACATTAACATTTTTCAAGTTGGCCATTATTTTACATGCTTGTTGGGAATGGCTAAGAATTGAGTTTTCACAATTACAAACCCTTCAAATATTGGACAAATGAAATTAAAAGACATTTTAAACGTTTTTATTTTTCTTGTTACTGTGGATGTATGTGCTTTCGAATGCTAAAAGCATAACTTGGATTCTAGCAATTTCTCACCACATGCATGCACAAAGTAAGCCAATTTGACAAATTTCAAATGATAATATAATGCAAAATAAAATGGAATTGTAACTTCATTTCGACATTATTTACCGAGGTTACCATATTAAAACTTGGATTTTTAATCATTTCAAATATGCATGTCAAATATTAGGCACATCTTAAAATTTTGAAATTTTCATGTGAAAATGGCTTATTTCTATAGGTTAACTCATCTGAAAATTGACTAATATTGACATGAACATTAACATTTTTCACGTTGGCCATTATTTTACATGCTTGTTGGGAATGGCTAAGAATTGAGTTTTCACAATGACAAACCCTTCTAATATTGGACAAATGAAATTAAAAGACATTTTAAAGGTTTTTATTTTTCTTCCTAATTTGGATGTATGTGCGTTCGAATGCTAAAAGCATAACTTGATTTCTAGCAATTTCTCACCACATGCATGTGGAAAGTAAGAAAATTTGACAGCTTTCAAATGATAATATCATGCAAAATAAAATTGAGTTGGAACTTCATTTCGACATTATTTACCGTGTTACCGTTTTAAAACTTGGATTTTTAATCATTTCAAATATGGATGTCAAATATTAGGCACATCTTAAAATTTTGAAATTTTCATGTCAAAATGGCTTATTTCTATAGGTTAACTCATCCGAAAATTGACTAATTTTGACATGAACATTAACATTTTCACTTAGACATTATTTTATGGAGCATGCTTGTTAGGAATGGCTAAGAATTGAGTTTTCACAATGACAAACCCTTCAAATATTGGACAAATGAAATTAAAAGACATTTTAAAGGTTTTTTATTTTTCTTTGCTACTGAATGGATTTACGTGCTTTCGAATGCTAAAAGCATAACTTGGATTTCTAGCAATTTCTCACCACATGCATGTGGAAAGTAAGCAAATTTGACAGTTTTACAAATGATAATATTATGCAAAATAAAATTGAGTGTTGTAACTTCATTTCGACATTATTTACCTAAGTGTTACCGTATTAAAACTTGGATTTTTAATCATTTCAAATATGCATGTCAAATGAGTATGCACATCTTAAAATTTTGGAAATTTTCATGTCAAAATGGCTTATTTCTATAAAGTTAACTCGTTTGAAAATTGACTAATTTTGATACGAAGATTAACATTTTTCAAGGCCACAATTATTTTACATGCTTGCTGAGAATGGCTAAGAATTGAGTTTTCACAATTACAAACCCTTCAAATATTGGACAAATGAAATTAAAAGACATTTTAAACGTTTTTATTTTTTCTTTGCTACTGTGGATGTATGTGCTTTCGAATGCTAAAAGTATACAACTTGGATTTCTATTAATTTCTCACTACAATGACAGACAAAGTAAGCCAATTTGACAAATTTCAAATGATAATATAATGCAAAATAAAATGAATTGTAACTTCATTTCGACATTATTTACCGGTTACCATATTAAAACTTGGATTTTTAATCATTTCAAATAATTTATGTCAAATATTAGGCACATCTTAAAATTTTGAAATTTTCATGTGAAAATGGCTTATTTCTATAAAGTTAACTCATTTGAAAATTCACTAATATTGACATGAAATACAACATTTTCCGCTGGCCATTATTTTACATGCTTGTTGGGAATGGCTATGAATTGAGTTACAATGATGTAAACCCTTCAAATATCGACAAATGAAATTAAAAGACATTTTAAAGGTTTTTATTTTTTCGTTAGCAAGTATACAAGTGCTCAATGCTAAAGCATAACTTGGATTTCTAGCAATTTCTCACCACATGCATGTGTAGTGAAGCAATTGGATAAGCTTTTCAAATGATAATATCATGCAAAATAAAATTGAAATAGTAATTTTATTTCGACATTATTTACCGTGCATACTCGTATTAAAACTTGGATTTTTAATCATTTCAAATATACATGTCAAATATTAGGCACATCTTAAAATTTTGAAATTTTCATGTCAAAATGGCTTATTTCTATAAAAAGTAAGTTAACTCATCCGAAAATTGACTAATTTTGACATGAACATTAACATTTTTCATTTGGCCATTATTTTACATGTTTATGTTTCGGGAATGGCTAAGAATTGAGTTTTCACAATGACAAACCTTTCAAATATTGGACAAATGAAATTAAAAGACATTTT